>WXZC020000115.1:0-16092 GCA_011317855.2 Paelopatides confundens
ACGAAGGTGGAGGGTATCTACCAGGCTGCCGCTTTCAGAATGTCCTGCAAAGAGTGCTCTCGGTGCTGCTTTCACCCATACCTCATATACCTTCACTCTTCTGTGGACATGCAGTGAGCTGACTTCGGACAGCCATCGTTAAATTGTATCCTTGGACGCCACTATGTAGGGGCTCTTAGGGAGAATGAACAGCCTGAAGAGGTCCACAGGTGCTCAACCCTGTGTAGGTACCATTTCAGCACCCTAAACAGGCACCAGAGTTGGTCCTCTGCAGAGGAGAAGCCCTTTATTTCCGGGATAAGGATATCCCTGGGACGAACTCGAAAATCTGGTTCTTATGTAGGAAATCCAGGTCCAGGATTAGCCTGACCCTGTATGGCTAAAACCTAATGTTACCTGGCTTCACTGACACGGCTTGGAGGCAGCTACCTTCCCCCTTTGCCATAATCAGGGGGGTGAGCATAGGCCTCCCGACTTGTCCTTCCCTGCACAGCTAGATTTGGCAACAGGGTTGGACTCCCCCAAAGGAGATCCCCCCTCCATGAGGGTAGTATCCCATTCTTCCCTGCATGCACACCTTCCCATACAGGGGAGGGGGGACACAAGGCAAAAATGTAGACTAACGCTTATTATTAGAATATTTTTTAGTAATGATCAATAAAAATGAATGACACAAATTAAAAGACGGCTACCCTCAGAAGGTGCTGTTGAGCACAACAAGTATTACAACAATACCAATAATTAACAAGCTGCAGGACGCATGTGGGGGAAAGCAAAAACACCTTAGAAGTCTAGGGGGAAGGAAACAGGACAAGAACTACAAAACTAACAATAGTAAACAACTGCAAACAGGTTTGTTTACAAACCAGGAAAATTTACCAATTAGATTAACATGTGGGAAAAAGCTGTATTCACTTAGTGTGTCAGGCTAAAAGTATAGGCTACCCACACACAAACAAGGTTATACATCTCTCTTTACAACTTGGTTTAAAAACAGGGAAAAGTTTCCAATTGGGTTTACGTCGGGAAAAATCAGATTGACTTAGTGTGTTAGGCTAAAAATATAGGCTACTCACTCAAATAACCTGGGCGGCCTAAAGACAAATTTTAAATAGAAGGATTCTCAAGTATTGGAGTTCAGAATGGTCCGACCCTTGCCTGAGAGGTCCAAATGTATCCCTGGTCAAAACACGCAAAACCAATCGTAAATCCGATAACAAATTAAGAATCCGGCAGATATCTAGACATTTTTAAGGAAATATGTGGAGCAGGTAAGCAGACACACTTAAGCTAATTGTGTGGAGAAATAATAATGACATGCTTAGGTCAGACAGGTCACCAGGGTTCTTTTTCATGTTCTAAAAACCCAAAATTCAGCTAGATTAGATGGAAATATGTTAAAGTAAATGTGTTGACCAAGTTAAGTATAGAAAGGATATGTAAATTCAGAAGTTAACTAAGATTTTAACTCACCCGCTCGCCCCGGAATAAGGTTTGTGAAATGTCCACACCATCTAATGTTGCAGTTGGTAGAGGTGCTTCGGCAATACTGCAAATTGTAGGTAAGAGATCCAAGGTACTGGCCAATTCAGGGGTAAATCCTGGGGTAATTTTTCCAGGCCAATAAGCTATACCAGGTACCCTAGGGCCTCCTTCATATGTGGTACTCTTGCCACACTTCAGGAGCCCAGCACTGCCACCATATTCCTTCATGACAAGGGCAGGTCTGAAAGAAAGCAGAACCTTTAATAGAGTTCAACATTTAAATACACTTGAGCAGCATAAAATAATATATTGTAAGCTGGTTTAATTTAGTCTCACCAAAGCACTTGACATCCATAGGCCTATGTGTATATTCACACTTTCATCACATGTGAACTTAATCCTATTTGCATATAAGAATTGGGGTGGATTGGTGGAAGTAACCGTCACTGGTAAGGATAATTATCTGTTAATTGCCACTTTTTTATGCAAGAAAAACGTCACTGCGTTCCTATGCAGCATTACTCTACTGTAGTTTCTAGTGGGAAGTGAAATATAACTTTTTTAATTTACACTGTTGATGTAAAATTACCTTTGTCCTCCACAAACAAAAATAGGGTTCTTGCATTCACTAAGGTGAACCTACATATGAAGTCTGACCAAGCTCAACTTTTTGAGTTACTGTGTTTACATGGTTTTCAGACTGACATGTGTTGACCTCCAATGACCTTTGACGTCCACTAAAAAACAATATGGTTCTTGTCTTCACTAATATGAACCTACATTCTAAATATAAAGTCTGGCCAAGCTATACTTTTTGAATTACTGTGTTTACAAGGTTTTCAGACTTTGACATATATTGACCTCAAATGAAATTTCGCCTCCACAAAAACAACAGGGTTCTTGTGCTCATTAAAGGTGAACCTGGGTGAGATCCAAAATCCTTGCAAACGTTATGGACGGAATTTGAAGAAGTAAAGTGCCACCAAAAATGACTGGAGTGTTAGAATTATGTGAAATATGCTTGGCTGATAGAAGTTGGATACTTCAATGCATTTTGCCAAAAATTATATATGGGGGTTGCATACTCTATTTGAATATGCAAATTAGGCGTGCGTTATGGACGGAATCAGACAAATCACCAATTTTTACAACATACACAATGGGTCAAAAATCTGTGAGATATGTAGGATTTCAAAGTAAAGGGTATTTGGTATCACTGGCCAAGTACTTTCACTTTAATATACCACTATTCAAAATATATATATTTGCCCCCCACCTCAAACCAAAAGTCTGCGTTATGGACGGAATGTACAACGTTATGGACGGAAGGTTTTGTCCTGATTTAAGATAAGTTATGAAATTCTCAAGGTTATGGCATAATTCAATAGTTATGGTTGGTATGTTTAATATTATAACATGGAATTGAGTTTAATATAGGAAGGGGGCCAGTTAAGTCCTAAAAACAAATTGTTATGGACGGAATGTTATGGACGGAAAATAAATGAATTTGCCCTCAATATACATCTTCGGAACAAAGATAATAATGTATTCGATACATATTAGTAAAGTGTATTCTAAAAGCAGAGACTGGAGTCAGTATTTAACTCCCTTCTCTATTCATTCCAGAAAATAATACAAATTAAATACAATATCAATAATATCAAATCAAAACTAACAACAGAAAATTGTTGTAAAACCATTTTATTTATTTAAAAAACACATTTCAGCACTAAAACACTACAAAACATCTTTATCAACAACGTGGTATACAGTGAAGCCAACCATAATCCTTGATAGCTCTATCCAATTATTTAGTCATTGTGACCCCTGAATCAAATATACCATACATGTACTACATTGTGATTACCATAATGTAAGGGTCTCTATCCACCGAACTATTGACGAGTCAGATGAAAGAACCCGTAACTTTAAGTCTTTGATTAATATGAAACTATAATCCGTTATCCGGACAGTAATGTGCGCATACTCTCAAACAAATTGTGGTAATAAACCACAAACATCATTGAACTCTTAATTAAATCTTAACATGAAAATAAAATAAGGGATAATTGCCTTGGACTTAACATCTTAGACGACTCTGTAATTTTCACTGGACAATATTACAACTTCAACGAAAACCTATCATTGTTATTAAACTGAGGTGTATAAATTATCCATCAGCAATGTGTGCCTACTCTAATTTAAACATATTCCCAACATATTATGGTAGTAAGATACACACATCATTGTACTCTAAAATCTTTTAACATGAAAACAAAATGATAAGCTCTGTATGTCATATTCATGAATGAAGTCTGATATGCCTATTGCACAATATTAAAACTTCAATGAAAACCAAGGTGTGCATAATCTAATTTAAACATATTAGCGTAATAAACTACAAACATCATTGAAATCTTTCTTTAACATGAAATAATATGATTTAACTCTTGAACACATGAATACTTCAAAGTATAATAATCATTAAGATACCAGAATACTTGTTTTCTTGATAAATTTGGTATTTGACACTGAACAAGATCACAACTTCAATGAAAACCTATCATTGATGCATTTTACTACCTTTGTTGCAATCCCTACTTTACTGCTTGATATTGGGAGGACGGGCTGCTCTAGTTTCCCTATGATATTTTCTAATGGGATCCAACATTTGTCTTCAGTTGATGGCCAGAAGAAAGTATTGGTAGGGCCCTTTGGGTGTAGAAAGGAAACAAATACATCATTATTGTCAACTGATAGTTTTTCAACTTTCGTCAACCACCAATGACCTTCATACATAACCACGATGTTGCAAGCAGATGACAAAGTGGATATATCTGAAACTTCTGTCATAAGTGGAGGTTCGTCATTTTGCGGTTGTTGAGCCTCATCAGTTAAGTCGGTTGCAACAGTTTGCTTTTTGCAGACTGTGCTACTTGGATAAGTAACTGATTGGAATGGTCTGTCACTGACTGTCTGGATGTCACTGTCTGTCTGGCTGTCACAATACTGACTATTTCTGTAGAAGTTCAGGGTAGTTTCTGTAGGCTCTACTAGGCGTTCAACAGAATGAACTTGAAGAGTGCCTGGTACTGCCTTGCTACCACCTACGTCAAGCACAGTCAGTGCTTCCTTTCCAATGTATAGCACTTTAATATTTGTAATGGTCTGGTCAGCATACTCCGAAAAGTGGTTAGCATCCCTGATTATTACTTTGCTTGCCTTCACATCCCTGTACACACTCATTTTGACATGACCACCTACACCATCTACTGGACCCTTCCCATGATGAGACTCAAAGAAATTCCATGTCACCTTCAGGTCTGATGGATACTCTGTAAGTAGGTAGAAGCAGTATTTACTTTTGAATTGCTTAGTGCATCCATCAGACCAAAAGTGAACGGTATGTAATTCAGGAACATGTTGTCTAACTAAGCTAATGAGGAGCTTGTTTGCAGCCAATACCAAAAACTTTGAATGATCAAGTTCATCACTGACGACGACATAGCTGTTGCAAACTACATCAGAACCAACCCTAGGCCTATACCATACACATGCTGTATATAGAGCAAAGCACTCACAGCCAAAATATGAACTTTGAATTGCATTTTTTTGCGTATTAGTATAGTTCTCAGAGAAATCAGTTTGTATGATTACTTCATTGGAACCCAAAATGTCTTTCAGGGTTTTAAGCTCTACGTGCTGCCTACAAAAATTGTAGTGGTGACGCTTGTAGCGGTGTAGCTGACTCTCTAGCTGTGAATAGGCATCACTTCCTGTCATTACCTGTTGCTGCTTTTCAGGGTATTTGTCACCATGAACCCACTTAAGAAAGGTGATATCTGTAGTGTCTTGAAGCGCCGCTTCTAGATCACTTAACGCTGTCTCGCTGGAGCAGTTGTTGCATATACCATCAATACAATTCGCTGTATCTGGGGAACAGACAACGCTTTTCAGCAGGTCCCCGGGGCTCTTCAAGATGTGCTCAAACTGGTTTCTGTCCACCAAGCCATGACGGAGCCCTTGGAGAAGGAGACTTAGATTCTCGCAGATGTCACATGTGCACGTTTCTTCTGGAATATCATTCAGGTACTTGATCTGCTTAAGTCCCTGAATTACTCTCCAGAGGGTCCCATATGTCACCAGGGTGGATTCGTCAAATGAAGAGCAGAGTGCTTCATTAAGCTGGGGTATAATTTCACGTAACTTCCACAACAAGTAATGTTTAGTTTTGTACACCTTATTACCATCAGCACCCTTTCCACAGTATACCTGATCTTTGCGGCCAGGGCATGTGTATGATATGTCAGGGCGTTCCAGGAATTGTATGATGAAAATCTTCACATCACTAGATATTTTAATCGGCCGACCACGTATAGGCCCTATTGGTGCTCTTCGTCCTCCAAGTACTGCTGCCTTGCTGGCAGGACTGAGGCCATGCACCATTTGAGACAAGATGGTAATCTTCTTGGAAGGACTCTTCGGCAAGGCAGCATTTGCCCTATTTATCCCCTTCCCAAGAGACTGGCGACTTCTGTACGTACCAAGTGGTGATCCTTTCGACTTGGTTGATGTTGGAGTGGTCATATGGGACTCTTGCATGACTGATAGACTTCCATCAGGACCAGGGGGCTGTGGTATTGGTGTGCTTGGTTGGGGTTGTGATATTGGAATGGTACTTTCATCTGACGAAGGAATTACAGTAGTAGCGTTTGGAGAGGAGTTGGTACTTGTATGCATATCATTTCTACATTGAGGAATAGGGGGAGCATCGACTGAATCATGACTTGATGCTGATCGCTTTCGCTTCCTTTTTCGGTCTTTCTCTAGTGCCTCTGCATACTTAACAGGGTCTGCCCTCACTTTGGCTCTTGCAACTTGTTTACGGGTTTTGTCCCATTTCAGGAACCCTCTCTCATTACATTTTCTTTGATTCTCTCTCCACCGCTTTTGCCGTTGTGCATTGGTCAAGTTGAGTGGCATATTTAATCTGAAAGATACAAAGATATATGAAAAAATAAATATACAATAATATTAATAAAGGGTGTAGGCCTATACTGATTTACATTGAAAAGCACACCATTACCATTACCATGGTTAGAAATTAGCGGTAGTCCGGTAGACCGAGGCTACCAGAAATTGTGTCCGGCTACCAGTTACTGCTCAATCAGTAGTCCGATGGGCTACCATTTTTTTTTCTTAGTGTCTTGGGTCTTCCAAGCATGGCTTCTGCAACTCTGGGACACCTGCACAATATTTACAAATAACCTAACGTTAACGATATAGACCTAGGCTAACCTAGCCTATGCACTAGGGCATACATTGGCCTACATGTAGGCTAGCCTAACATTAACGATATAGGCCTAGACTAGCCTAACCTAACGTTAACGATGTAGGCATAGGCTATAGGATTAATAATAATTGATACTGTATGTATCTGCTAGTTTGCACATGTATCAAACACAGGGCTACCAGAAATGGTGAAGGACTAGCAGGATTTTGTGGGTGATAGTCCTGTGGGCTACCACTCCAGAATGTTAATTTCTAACCCTGATTACATTGCATTAAATATGTTTAAAAAGTAATTACCTTTAATAGTTTCTTGCACTTCTGTGTAACAGCATCAACCACCAGTAGATTCCTATTTATGATTTATGATTTATATTTATGCTCCAAACAGAGATCAACTACTCCAAACATGAAGGTCCTTCTTTGTGATAGCTGCTACTGCACTGCACACATGTGTTTAGGCATGGGACAATGACTCATCAATCACCATAGAGAATGGGTGAATGGAGCAGTGTACTTTGCAGTAGGGGTTGGATGGATCATTACATTTTGCAGTTAGGGGTTAGGTAGTACAACTTTCTATACTAGTAAATGTACACTGTCAAAACTTGTGAGAACATTAGAAATACCATTACATATTTTTTACAAACTTTTTAAGTGTACAACAGTTGCCTTACAACTGTACAAAAGCCTATTATTATGGTATTTACCATAACAAATGAGCTACATCCCTAAATACCATTCAATAATATGTCTATGAAACTATTTTCAGTGTTTTATCATATGAAAATAATTTCCGTCCATAACATTTATATTCCGTCCATAACACTTTTCAAATTCCGTCCATAACGCAAATGTTTCACCATATCCCAGCAGTTCTGTGTGCAATAATCTGGCATTTTTTTACACCACCCTTTATTACATTGATAAACATTAGAAGGTTATATAATTTTTTTTTATCTGAGTTGAAGTTTATAATTAGCAGGAGAATAACAAAATTAGGTTGCGTTATGGATGGAATTCGTGATTTTTTATTCAATTCTCATTCCACTTGGGGGGAGGGGGCGGTCCTATTGTTTTGTACCATTTTGTAGTTATCAATACCATAAACAATAATCAGGAATTAATTCCTGTGAATTCCTTTATTTCTGCGAACAGTGGCAAAAAATGCAGTATTCCGTCCATAACGCTGGTTTAATTACATTGTCACTTCAGGTAAGTCGTTAACGTTGTTAACGAACAAGCAATTATTTTATTATTTTTTTTAGAAAGCCTAAATAATTAGTCTACTGGATGGAACTGTTAAAATTAATCAATATGCCCATCTAAGTTTCAGCCCTCTGGTTGACACATTTTGGATCTGACCCTAACTACATTAATGGTAATGCATGGGAGTCCTAATACATCCTACACTGCATTCATAATAATGCATGGGAGCCATATAATACATCCTACACTGCATTAATGATAATGCATGGGAACCATATAATACACCCTACACTGCATTAATGGTAATGCATGGGAGCCATATAATACATCCTATACTGCATTAATGGTAATGCATGGGAGCCATATAATATATCTTACACTGCATTAATGGTAATGCATGGGAGCCATATAATAAATCCTACACTGCATTAATGGTAATGCATGGGAGCCATATAATACACCCTATACTGCATTAATGGTAATGCATGGGAGTCATATAATACATCCTACGCTGCATTAATGGTAATGCATGGGAGCCATATAATACATCATATGCTGCATTGATGGTAATGCATGGGAGTCATGTAATACATCCTATGCTGCATTAATGATAATGCATGGGAGCCATATAATACATCATATGCTGCATTGATGGTAATGCATGGGAGCCATATAATACATCCTATGCTGCATGAATGGTAATGCATGGGAGCCATTTAATACATCATATGCTGCATTGATGGTAATGCATGGGAGCCATATAATACATCCTATGCTGCATTGATAGTAATGCATGGGAGTCATATAATACATCCTACACTGCATTAATGGTAATGCATGGGAGCCATATAATATATCCTACACTGCATTAATGGTAATGCATGGGAGCCATATAATACATCCTACGCTGCATTAATGGTAATGCATGGGAGCAATATAATACATCCTATGCTGCATTGATGGTAATGCATGGAAGTCATGTAATATATCCTACACTGTATTAATGGTAATGCATGGGAGCATATATGGGCAATTTATTTTGTTCATGTCTGCAGGGCACATAAAGATCTTCATTGAGTAACTATGAAGAACAGATTCTTCAATTGGACAATGTTATTACCCAATCTCCAATGGAAGCTTCATTTTTAAACTTGATAAAATTCTGCTTGCATTTCTAGCAAAAATATGCTGAATGTCATATAATACTTTTATACCATGTTCTATTTATATCCTTAATTTCATTATGACAATCTTCAAACAGAGTTGGCTATAATATGATGGTTCAAATTTGAATTATGACTCACCTCAACTAAACCCTTGGAGGAAAATTGGGTCGTGCACCGTATCCCATGCCTCGGGGATTAGGTTTTCCACTTCTCATATCCCATTCATCTGCATCTTTGTCACATCTCCACCATTCAAAATCTCTCCTTTCTCCCCTCTGAGCGAATGGCGGTGGTTGGTATGGATCCCTCGGTGCTGGACCATTCAGTGGATACTCTGTCGGGTATGGCATACCAACAGGACCAGGAGGGAAAGGTGGCCCAGGTCTTTCCATGTAATTGTTCCTTGGCATTGGTGGTGGTGGAGGGCTTGGATAGATATGTTCCATCTCAGGAGGACCATTGTATCTTTCTCTGGGGCCCATGATACCTTCAGGAGGACCACCATATCCTCCTGGTGGGGCATTTTCAAATTTGACAGTGGCTGCATGGATTAATGGTGGCAAGGGCTGCGATGGCACTGGAGCCATGGTATTTACAAACTGAGGAATTGGTTTGCCTTTCACCCAGGGATCTGTTTGTTCAGGTGTGTAGTCCAGATTCTCCACGGGAAGCTTTTTGCCAGATTCCCTGGTGCGGCATTTCTTTTGCAGACTGGCAATTCTATCATCAACATCGTTCTTGATGTACTTCCACAAGTCTTGTGACAAGTAGTTCTTCCTTAAAGACAGCAGTAAAGCTAATTCTTCCTCATATGAAGGCTTATGGGAAGACTTTTGAGCAATATTCCAAATGCTGTCTTTTGCTTTGCGTGAAACACCCTTATTGGCTTTCCATGATAGGGAGTATATGAGAATCTCGCAGTCTACAATCAATCGCTGTATTCCCTTGATCACATCCTGAAACCTGGCTCTCGTGTCTGGACTGACATTTTTCATGGACATGTACGTTTTATTTTCGTCTTCCAATTGTGCATGTGCCTTTCTCGATATTTCTGGAAGATTTTCTAGGCAATTATTGGCATCTTTGCTGCTTTTGGTTCTCAATGCAATCAACACAGTTTTCTTAATATTGTCCATTACTTGTGGCAGGTCTTGAATACCTTTACTGACAGAGACACTCTGTTTCCTCTTCTTGGCAGGTTTTTCATCTTGTTTTTCATCTTTTTTATCTTGTTTGTTGCCTTTTTCATCATTTTTCAATTTCCTTTTATTTTGTGTTTCCCTTTCCTGTACAGCAGATTTCCCTACCTCACTACTCTCAGAGGAAGAATTTTCACTGCTCCCTGATGACTGCTTCTCATCTTTTTCATCTTCCGTATCAGAGCTAGAGACAACAATAGTTGTATTGCTGGCATTCTCAGATTTTGAATGTGACGAAGCAGCCTGCTTCTTCTTTGGGGAAGAAGATCTTTTTGATTTTGTAGATGCTTTCCCAGCATCCTTGTTCTTTTCAACATCTGATTTCTTTGCAGATCCATTTTTATGTCTTTCATGAGAACTCTCCGATCTTCTCCTTTTAGATCTTTCTGAACCAGTGCTTGAACTACGTGATCTAGATCTCTTCCCATCTCTTTGTTCACAGATGCTGGAAACCAACTTTGTTAATCTTCCATCTATTAATCCATCAAGCTCATACCTATTTTTTAGCCACTTGTGGATTTTCTTTAGAGAAGGTGCAGATTGCCTCCCAAATACACCTTTATTGAATTCAGGCAAGACGGTAAGGTTCTTGATGGTTGGATCAAATCCTTCCAACCACAAACCCAGGATGATGAGATCAGCAGATAAGATGAAATGGTCCTCCAACAGACCAGTCAGAGTTGCTAATCTCTTCCCTGTGGATTTCTTCTTCTGGACCTCCGTCGTCAACAAATTAACCTCGACTGCCTTTCTTAAAACTGACACTCTCTCAATCAATCCCCCTTTGTCAACATTTTCAATCTTACTTTTAGCAGCGGTGTATTCTTTCTTGATATCACCTTTTATACTCTTAAGAACTGATAAAGACTCTTGAAAGCTACACAATGTATCATTTTTGTCAACAGATTCACAGGCAGATGATACCAGTGGCTTCTCAGGATGGTCTTTGACAGGATTTATCACAGATTTTGACATTTTTGCCTGTTCAGAAGGATTGATCTTATTCAATCCAATTGTGGTCCCATCATTTCTATCTTTGGATTTGCTGCCCTGGTTGTTATTATTGCAATCCATCAAACTATTTCCATCTTTTTTACTATTGGAGGAGTTGATAACCTGAGGTAGACTTTCAACTTTAGAGTTGGCAGCTTGTGCCAAGATATCTTTGGAAAGCTTGGTTTCTTTAGCACCACTCTCAATTGGTTTTATTTGAATGAATGTCTTCTCATCAGAAGCTGTGTTTATGGACTCTTCATTTCTTTGTGAAGAAATGGTCGATGCATTTTTCTTTACCTCACACAAATGGTCACTCTTCACAACATTTACATTTACCATAGTAGAACTGGATTCTTTGGTCTCCAATGACCGATTGGTGAAACCCTTCTCATCCATATTCAACACTTTTTCATTTGTGGATGAAGAAGGTAGAGAAGATGATGGCAGTGGTATCTCTTTAATACTTGTAACAGTTGGAGTCGAGTTTTCTCCCGACAAACGTCTCCTTATACGTGGATCTCTCACATTTAAGGCCAATATATTAGGTACGTCAACAGGTGGCTTTTCATCCTGAATACTTCTGTATTCCTCATTTTTCCAATGTAGCATGCACAGCTCCAAGTGTCTTCCTCGATCCATGAGGTTGGAAAGAGAAAGTCTAGGATCCCTAATAGCAATGTTAGTAACAGTGAGCTCCAGGGGAATTGGATGAGGTAATTCTTTGGAGTGTTTCTGAAGGAGCAATTTACCATGAAAAGACTTTGCAATTAATGGCTTACAAACTCCACTCTGATGCACTGGTTCCTTCGGAAGTGGTAGTTTGCGAACGATATCCAGGGCAGTTACCCCGCTGCTGGAGATTCCCCCAGTAGTTCCATCCTTGTTGATTTTATCATCCTTACAGATTGTATCATCCTCACAGATTTTATCATCCTCACAGATTTTAGCATCCTTACAGATTTTATCATCCTCTCTAGCAACAGCAGAAGAGGTCACATTTGGCTTTTCAAGAATAGGTAATGATCTGAAATCTGTAGAATCCAAGCTCTCAGATGTAGAAGGTGACAAAGGATTACTTGGACATTTACCAAGCTCCGGAGTATTCTGATTAGAAATGTCACCTTCTGATCCATTTATATGAGGAATAACCAAAGGAGGTAAGTGAAGTATGTTTCCATTTTCATCTTTCTTTTCCTTTACAACTTTCACAAGCAGCGGCTCTTCTAAAGGTTTACCTTCATTCCCATCTGAGCCACGACTAACACTTTGTAAGTCTTTGCCCCTGATTTGAGCAAACGTTTTCACAGAAGACTTTGACACTTTTTCAGTACATCCAACTGAACGTACCTTATATCCTTTACCCCTGTACGTAGATCTAAGTTTGGAGGATTCCACTTTATATGGAATTTCCTCACTAAAGCTCTTCTTTAATTGATTATTTCTTTTGATCTTCACACCAGAGGCTTCATATAGAGTCTGATCAAGGAGGGCATCTACAACATCCATATCAAAACACTTTTCTGCTACCTCATTCACTTTTTCATTCGACTTTGTTATATCAGATTGATTTTCAGAACTCTCAAGCATTTTAGAAGCAGACTTTGGCATTTCGAAATCATTTTCCTTTTTTATTTCTTGGTATGGCAAATTATTCTGCCCTTCGTTTTTCTTTTGATCACCAACAGAAATTTGGTCATTGGCTGGTTCTTTAACTGCTTTCGCAGGAAGAATGTTTTTATCTTCTTGTATTTCTGAATGATTCCAAATCATTTCTTTGGGTTTTGAATCAACTAATTTACCATTCACAACTCCTGATGCAATTTCAACTGAAACCTTTGATCGTATATTTTTATTTTGGTCGAAACTTATTGCATCGACTTCCTCTCTGTCTGGTTTAGAACAGTTTTCACTTTCTTCACCAATCTGCTCCCCAGAAATCTCAGCAATGTTCTCATTCACATCTTTGGATTGTAAAGTTGCTCCAGATCTTAGATCAGCCAATTTCTTGGCAATGTCATCTGTGACTTGACCAGTCTGTTTACCATCTCTAATCTCACTGCCTAAAGTACCATGCAGCATTGTACTAGGTCTATCCCCATCATTTACCACATGCACGGTGGGTGTCGAATCATGTAACGTTGATAACTGTGGAAGTTGTTGATCTACACAAATAGGACGTTCATTTCCTACAATCGTCTTCTCCCCCTTATTTGCAGAAACGGATGAAATATCTGGGCATTGTGCAGCTGGCTTTGACACTGTAGCAGAGAGCTTTGTTTGATCACAAGGCACCATTTCTATTTTTGAGTTAGAGTTGTCAAAACTATCCCCACAAGTAGACTTTTTCATGCTTTTCACAAAATTAGAAAGCTGGCTGATATCAGCTTCCACCTTCCTATCACTCTTGTATGAATCAGAAAAATCCTTTTCGATAACATCTAAAATTTCCAGAACAGTTTGAAGGGCAAGAGGATATATTGGGCTGGCTTCATCATGCAGAGGACCATCCAAGGTCTGCAAGATAGCATCACATTTACCATTTTTCACCAAAGAGAATATTGTTGATCTACTCAATGGAAGTGAGAGCTTATTCTTTTCTGCAGATTCATTTTTTGGGTAATTTGTAGGGTAACTAAACGAAGGCTGTGAATGGTTTACCCAAGGAGGTTGATGGTGTATTGCATTCATATTGAAAGAATGCCTGGAGGGGTTGAAGTTTGTGTCATCAGGAAACCTAGTCCAATCCATGGCACCATGGCCAAAAGTTGAATGGTAGAATGGTTTGTGTTGGGGGAAACTTTGTTCTGGTGAATAGAACATATGTCCCAATGGGTGGCGGAGATGTGGACTTCCCTGGTGGGCAGTTGAATGATAGTATGATGGAGAGCTATGATGTACCATCCTGTGATATTGCTGCTGGCAGGAAATGCATGAACAACTTTCCTCAAATTTAGAAGGAAAAGGATAAACGTTCTTTGGCGAACAATGACAAGATGGATCTGAACAGGTGGTTTTGAAGGTATTGTACATCTGCTCGCTGCTGCTTGTATGTGCTTTCAAATCAAAATGATCAGACGGTAAGTGTTCCCAGTCACTGATACCTGGTGGGGTACCAGCAGCCGTTCCACATAATTCGATACATCCACTTTGTTGTGTACCAACTTCGCATGTGCTAGTACCAATGTTCTTTTTTCTGGTTGGATCTAAGGGATCATCAAGTTTTGAAGGCATTGGATCCATGCATTGTTTATTGTTAGCATCATCTTTTGGTGAAAGCAAGACATCTTTATCCTTTTGTTCCTTTAGTAACACTTTACCACCTGGATTCCCCACAACAGGATCTTGCTGTGAGATTGCAGCTTTCATCTTCAAGTGTTTCAACATTTTGATGACAGATCTGCCAAAAGAAGGAAAAGGAAAAAAAAAGAAGTTAATATCTCTAATGTAACAAAGTAATTAAACAAAGAGACAATTAAGCCCATTTTATAGCATCATAAAGTAGATAAAATGTTCTTTTCCCAACAAAAACTTTGGCAGTAAGGGTCAAAGTTAACTTGATTGCCAAGTTGTGTAAAATAACCTTACTGCTAAAGTTGCTTTCAGCCAACAGGTCACAAATTTCATATGCATCAGTCAATTCTTGACCTTTTATAAACTTGACGAAAGGAATGTTATATTTTTCAGTACTTTTAGTCAGATCGATTTCCCCAAATTTGTTGTGCAAAATGTTAGTATTACATTATTCCCTGTTAAAACAAAATTGATAAACTACACAGCAAACCGGTGAGTATTGATTTTATGTCCCGTGGTATATAGTTTCTGTAAGTTTGACCGTTTTATTTATATTTATTTGCAGATATGGCTGCATACATGCTCGATTATATTTTGGACTGTTCCTGTTTATTTTTATTATAATTATTTTGACTCAATGATATATAAAGAACACCAAATTGGAAGCATTTTTAAAGCATTTCGTTTCCTTTAAAAACTTACAATAGCACGTGTTCTCGAGATGTGAGTTTATATTTTGATTTAGAAACGTTGCAGCATTTTGACACATCTGTTCAACTTTGCTTCCTTTCACTAAGTTTATAATTCACACCTTACTAATGATGACAAATTATAAGAACTATTTTTTCCATACAGTATTATCACATCTCAGGTTTGCCTAAACAACATATGGAATTCTTAATATACATCTTTATCTATTTTACGTTTAACAAGTGCTACCGATATAATGATTCCGAGGACCGGTAGTAATTACGTCCGGTTCGGCATACTGGGACATTTTACGCATTATAGGCATCCATAGAGCAGCAGTTACAGGACCGCCGATGCGAGATTGCTGACTGCGAATGACTCTTCGCGGTATATATATATATATATATATATATATAAAATAATGAATGCAGTAATCACCATTAGCAGAAAGAGTGCTCGATGTGACATCGTTACAGAGCAATATATTAATAATTACGCTATGGATGGATTATACAATATTCATTTCGCTACTTTAAGTTTCACGGGAGAGACCCGGTCATCAGGCGAATAAAACGTTAATGCAATACAGCTTGTGAAACTGATGAAGTATAAACACTATTACCTACGGCTGAGCGTATGAGGCGCACTCAAGCGGGGAAAGAAACAATGACGTGAGGGGTAGGCATACCTGAAGAACTTAAATGAATGAAACGTGAATTTGTACACAAAAGATGAGATTTAACAATGACAAAGGAGAAATTTTCTTG
>WXZC020000116.1:0-15984 GCA_011317855.2 Paelopatides confundens
TTCTTACTATGCCTGTGTTTTGATTGATTCATAACCTGCTTCCCATGGTTTACCCTGCATAATTTTATCCAGGGTGCTGGGTGCCATTTTTTTTCTGTGAGCTGTGCCCATGACTACAAAGTCCTAGGAGTGGGGGTCCTTCCATAGAAAAATAAGGTATACATGGAAACTTGTCATATAACTAAGCATGTTCACATCAATTTGGGAAGGGGCGGGGTCAAAAAAATTTACCTGATATTTCATTTTTGTTTCTGATGTTACCTGGAGGAGTGGTATAAGGCAAGGGGTCCCTCCCCTACAGTTAGAAAAATAAATAAACAAAAGCTGATGCCTATTGAGCTAGCAAACATGGAGGATACTAATAAAGCATGTCCTGACTATTGAGCCAGCAACCAGATGAATAATGAAGTACAATGGTCCCTGTCTGACTGTTCCTTAAAATCCTAGTGCCACCACATGGTGGGGGTGGGATGGTCCCTGTCCGATTGTTCCTCCACTCATAAAATCATAGTGCCACCACAGGGTGGGGGTCCCTCATTAAGGCTTTCGTGTATAATTAAAGGATGCAAAATGAAGCTACTTTGTTATCAAATTTTTAATTAAATGTCCAATATATAAGCCTATAATTGTTTTGTGCATATATACACCTGATGTGAAACCTGTTTGACAGTGGGGAGCTCAGATTTGGAAGTCTCTTTTTCACCCCCCCCCCCAATCAACCAACCCTCCCACATGGGCCTACCAAAAATCATAGCAAATGAGCAGTTCAGGCCACATGACTTCACGGAACCGATCATTGTCGGAATCCTAACATTTGAATTTTCCATTAAATATGAATGATCGTCAGTCAGGTCACCTAATTTTGAATGCTTAACTATGTGTAACTTTCTAGTATTTCTTCCAGTTATTACACAACCTAAACTGTTCAAAAATAAAGTTGAACTGACAAAAAGTTTTGTTATAAATTCCTCGGTCTAGCAAGTAGCAATACAGTATTATGCCTAGCCTAAATGCCATACTGTACAAACCTCCGCCTATCATATCATGACAATTAACAAGCTGCCGATAAATATTTAACCTTCATGACATGCGTTGTGGTGATATAAATTCATTACGGATTTAGTTTTGTTTAATAGCATGTGTGTGGTGTTGTATACTGTCGATCCAAGTAGCTGGCGTAAGTAGCACTACTACTACTAGTGGGGTTGATAGGCAGTAAAACAGCTTATAGCCAATGTAAGCCTAGGCTAGACTGCTGACAGTAGGCCTAAGTGTTAGGCCTATGCTATACCTAAGTATATACTTAATCAAGTCTTGTAACCTTGGAGCAGTGATCCTACACTCAGGGCAAGGTTATAGTTATTGAAGTTTTTATTTTATTTTTCAAAGGGCTATTCAAGAGGAAGTCGGACATAAAAGGATAAGTGGTTCCCCACTACTGCTGAAGACAGTGACAAAGAATGAAACTTTAAAATATTCAGTGTTTATGTACAGTTAATAGTTTATTGTTCTTCAGTTATTCATGAATTAATTATAACATCGGATGTGTAACAATGAAAAGCTGCCTTGTAGTGATAACTGTTAACATTTCAAGTTTGATGCACTCCTTAAAACAATATTGGTAAAAATGGGTTCCCATGAATCCTTTTGACGGAAACTATAAATGGGTTTCCCATGGCCAAAAAGTATAAGTACATTTATTATTAGGAGTTTCACTTTGGAAAAAACATTGCCAAAATGTACTCAAATTTACTGTAAAGCGATTTTATGTCGAGTCTTCTACTAGTCAGAACGGAAGAGTCCTTAAACGGCTTAGATAAGTCCAGTTCATTCCAAAATGGCGGTGGCGAGTATAACATTGTTCACATTGGTCGACAACACAGTAAGTTCAGTGTGGAAAAACTTCATATCAAGTGAGTACAAGAACCCTATAGTCTTTTGTGGTGGTCCAATGTCATTTGTGGTCAACAGAGGTAAAAATCTGAAAACGTATATTCCTGAAAGTACAACTAACTTCATAATGAAGTATGTAGGTTCACCTTAGTGTACAAGAACCCTATCGTCTTTTGTGGTCAACTGAGGTCAAGAACTGAAAAAACTTAAGCGAACTTAATTTAGTATGTGAGTATAAGAACAATATAATATATGGAGGTCATTTGAAAAGTACAACGTGGGCAAACTCCATATTTACTATATAGGTTCACATTGGCGAGTACAAGAACCATATTGGTTTTTTTTTTGGCAGGTCGACAGTTCAAAAGTTGTCGGGAAACTTCATTACGCATGTGTTTTTTTGCATTGACAAGTGGTCAAAGTCTGACTTTTTAAATGTGGCAACTCCAAAAGTTTAGTTTGGGTAAACTTCATATTTAGTATGTTGGTTCCTTAGTACATGAAGCAATCACATTACCTTTTTATGGATGTCATTTGATGTCTACAGGTCCAAGTTTGAGAATCTCATAACACAACCCAAAAAATGAGCTTTTTCAGACTTCATATTAGGGGCCACAAATTAAGGCTTGATAAATAATGTATGCAGTTATAGTGTGACTGCCTGTAAACACGAACCAAATACTCTCCATTCAGTATTCTGTTCACTTTTTAGTACAAGAAACATGCATGGATTTCAGTTACCCATCGGTGAAGAGGAGCCGAGGACATTATTTTCCTGGTTGCTTGAGGTGGATATTCCTCAATAATATGGAAAGTGAGAGTAAAAGTTTTGTTTCATCTTTGCTGGCTGTAACCAACCCCCAGACAGATGTGAATGAAGCCTTATGTCAGAACTGAGAACTTCTTGTGATTAGTGCTGAAGAAGAGAGCAAATGGACCAGCAGCTGACAAAATGGACACTATTTATTTTTATTTTCCTTGTTGCTTGAGGTGAATATTTCACATTCCTCAATAATACGGGAAGTTTGAGTAAATGTCCGTTTCATCTTCGTAAATTTGCTCGCTGTAAATGTATCAAATAACCTGTAAAGGATGGCAATACTTTGGATGAGAAACCTTATGTCAGCATTAAGAAGACTTGGAGCTACTTTTCCCATTTGGTATGGTTGCAATAGGTGAGTATAGGATGGATTTTTTTATTTAAAAGAGAAGAGCATGCATGACATGTAAAAATGTGAGCCTTGCAATTATGGTAGAAATATTGTCAGTCAAGGATATATGTTGATTGTTTTTGGAGGTTCAGGGTCAGCAGAAGATAAAATGCATACTGTACAATGGTTCGTTCGTAAGGGCTAACATAAATAAAGGTAATATGTATTATAAAAAACTACAGTATTAACCTGTACATACAATGCACAGTCTTGTGGATCCAAAAATGACATGAATACAGAGAAAAAGAATTCTCACAACAGGTAATTTTTTTTTAAATTTAGAAATATGTTACATTAAATGATATAAACTTATATTTACTTGACCTCAAAAACACAAATGAGGCTTAGAGAAAATTATACTTCCAACATGATACATACACAAGACTGACCCAATATAGGTTTTTGACCAAGATGTACTTTCAGAATTGCTGTGTACTCGCTAAGGGCTACCTACATGCCATCTGTATTTTTGGAGTGGTTAGCAAACTTCTACCTCTGTTGACCTCAACAATTAATTTCATTAAATTAAAAAAACTTACATTCACAGTTGACCTAAAACCACAAGGCTTAGAGATGATGATACATAATGATATCTTTCAGTTATTGGTTAAATTGATCAACATGGTTTTTGCATTGGCTGCAGACATACATACACAAACTGACCCAATATAGGTTTTTAACTCACTAAGGTAAACACCTATACTAAATGTGACCAAGAGGTACTTTTGGAATTGCTGTTTACGGATTTTCACCCAATCATATGGTGTACTCTACATGCCAAGCTGTATTCTTGGAGTCAATCACCCTAACAAGGTTTTCATTCAAACTTTCACCTCCATTGACTTCAACCTAATTTGAGATGAGGGAACATAGGGCTGAGGGAACTTAAGTATGCTCCCGGTCAACAAACATACCTAGTTTGAGTTACAAATGTTTTCAGATGTTGACATCCAAAAACAAATAGGATTCTTACATGCTACAAAGTTTTCAGATTTTGACATTTTACCAAGGTCAACATAAATTCCTTGAGCCTTCCGCCAGGAATTTAAAACAAGAAAGCAAAGGTTTAATAAAGTAACCTTCCGAAAATGATTTCATTCAAACTTTCAAGGTGCTTCTTGTATGGACTGTGGACCTATAGACAAGTCATCTGTACCTGTTTACATGTTTACGACATGGTATCCGACCAATCAAAACCACTAAGGTGGACTGTGGATTATGTTTACAAGATTCAAAGCTTATCCTCTTGAGCTTTCACCCAAAGAAGAACATAAGGTTGTTGTACTGACTGAATATAATGTTTGATCAAGCTGTACTAGGTATGTGGACTGTTTTCAAACTTTGACCTATGTTGATCTTAGATGCCATTTCACCACCACCACTTACTAATAATATACAGGCATCCATTTGTAATCTTCACCTAACCCCCTCAATTTCACAAATCCATGCGAGCAGAGTATTTTCCATGTTTTCCAACAATGGACCTTTTAAGTCTCGAACATCGAAAATGGAGCATTTGTTGCAAAAGTCAATGCAAGATCGTCAGCAGCATTTTTTAAAATGTTTTCGAACAATGGGCCCAAAATGGTCCTAATTCCGAAACACCCCAAGTGGATTATATACTACTTGTCAATAATCTGAGAATTTGTTGTAAAAATCCATGCAAGACCCTACTAGTTGATATAATTTGAGCCTTTGTTGCAAAAATCCATAAATCATAGGACCAGTCAGTATTTTGCATTTTTTAATTTGCATTTTTTTAACAATGGGCCCTTGTCATCAAATTCCCGAACACGCCAAATGAAGAACCATTTTTTTTTAAATTCATACAAGACTATGCACAGAAGGGTTGTGTATATTACAAAAAATGCGCCCAACTGGCCCTTGCTGGGTAATTCCTGAACACCCCAAATAACAACTACTCTGCAATAATTATGAGCAACTTTTGCCAAAATTCATAAATGTCTGTGGGAGACATTTCACCTCAATTTCATGAACACCCCAAATGACCCCACCACCCAACAATCATTGTCCAACTTTCATAAAAATCCATGAAACATTGTAGGAAAAACAATTTGCAAATTGTGGACAGAGGTATATAGATACACAATGTGATGATATAAACTCACCAGCTTTGCTGGTATGAGCAAAAAATGGTTTGGTGTGCATATGAATGAGACATCAGTTGGGCCACAAACACAAATGTATAAGGTGTGATATATAAACTTTATATTCTCTTCATTCAGACATCCTAACCAGATCTAACCCAAATAATCTTTACCTTTATTTCTCATGAACATTGTCATAAAATCTACCACCATATACTATTAGTGGTCAACCTACCTCCCAACTCCATTGAGGATTTCAATCTGCTGTTCCTAGAATTCATTTGGATGGTTCTTTGTTGAAGCCTACATGCAGTTAATGACCTTTTACTACATTAAAAAAAAGATTTGGTGTGCATATGGATGAGATACTGTACTAATAGTGTTATTTGGCCACCAACAAAAAAAGTTCAGGTTTATAGGACTAGAATATATCATGTAAATGTATATATTCTAATATGTTCTAATATATACACTTACTATTCTCTTCATTCAGACATTCTAACCAGATCAAACTCAAATGACCCCAACCTGCTTTATTTCTTCTCAATAACACTGTTATAAAATCTACCACCATATACCATTAGTGGTCAACATAATCCCCAGTGAACCTCCATGAGAAAGTTAGCAATCTTCTGTTCCTAGATTCCATGGATAGTGGTTCTTTGTTTATTTCTTTATTTCTTCTCAATAACACTTATAAAATCTACCACCATATACCATTAGTGGTCAACATAATCCCCAGTGAACTTCCATGAGAAAGTTAGCAATCTTCTGTTCCTAGATTTTTTGTTTAGGCTGTAGTTAATGACCTTTTACTACTACATCACTCAAGATTTCAGCTGTTGCAATGGACTTTTCTGAATGCTTAAAAAAAAAACTTATGTAAATTCCTTTAAAATGTTGCTCCAGATCAGTTGAAATATTATATGCCAAAAGGGTTAGGTATGCATATAGTCTTATATTGCCACAGACAAAACTTTTAAAAGTAAATATGCCTAGAAAAATCATTGTACAAAAATGTCTTAAGATGAAAAAACATCAGCTAGTGCATGTCACTTTGCTGAATTCTCCTCAAAATAATAAAGTTATCAGTCAATTCAGTGCTGTGTAGTAATGAAAGTTTGGTCATGCATCATCACACCATTCAACATAAATTTCGAACACTTGAGAACACACTTCTGTTTCATTTCCTCTAGTAGCAATTTGAAATATAGGGGGCATAAAGTGAAAGTCCAATTCAAAAGTACACCAGAAATTTTGTAGCTAAAGCTAAATTGCACTACTGACAAAAGTTTAGCATGTATGTACTAATTTTAAATGAAAAGTCCGGACAATTGGGGGAGGACTCATGTTTTTAAGAACATGAAGAGACGGACAGATTATAGTAGAAAACACTTTAGCTTTTTTAGAAGGCCGTGTCTGTATATATAGTTCAGTGACACTCTGCCATTTAAAATTGGTGCATGCTACAACCGAGATGTATGTATATATATTTTCTTTATATACTTTATGTACTTCTGTTTCAAATGTTTGTAGACTATATGCATTTCTTTTTTACAGTTATTTGTTAATTGAATGTTATACTGGATATGGGGATTAAAACTCTTCTGATGAAATATCTTTAAATACCGAATTGCATTGTTATAGGGAGCTAGTTATGGAGATTCGTCTCAGCTTTCATTTCATATCACGTAATTTCAACCGACGACCCATACATATCAAATTTCCACTGCAGGGAAAGGAAACAGAATTAATCTAAACATTTCACATTTTTAGTTTCTCATAATAGTATATCAGTGCCAAAATTTTTAAAAAGATACATTTTGGATTGTGTAATGGATGTGTACTTTTGCCATGTTCTATTCATGCTGAGTTGACATGGAAGGAGACTATAGCTTAATTGAATTAAAACACAGAAGCAACTTGGTTTTTGCATTTGCAATTAAAACCAATATCATTTAAATGCAGTGTATATCCTGGACATGGTGTACAAATCATTGTCCAGTGAAATATTGCTCCTAGGACCAACTTACCTTCAAAATTTAAATTAATCCCATCCATAGAGAAATACAGAGATAAAACTGTATGTGATTTCAAGAAAATCCGTGTATGGTCTAAGAAATGAATAGAACATGGCGAAAGTACTTTGGGGAGAGTCTTATTAATATATCTAATTTTATCATTAAACTGCCTATCACCAACTTTTGGTAAAATACTGGAAAAGTATATGGGGCAACAAGCAATAAAACTTAAATACTCCGCAAGTTTGGCAAAGTCTGTCACAATATCCTTTGCATTTTTAAAAGAACCATTCTCGCAAATATCGTTAGTGCCAAAATGAATTACGACACCATCCCATCCTTTTAAATTTAAATACCTAACATGCTCTAGACAATCCTGCACCCTCCCCCCTGGTAAAAACTGCAAACAAACTAAACAAGACCACCCCATTGTCAACTGCATATTCTGGTCTATGGATCTTCCATTGGAGTCTGCAAGTACCAGAAATCTCTGTTAAAAAAAAAGGTTCAAATGGTATCTGTTGTATACTTTTGATTGTTCAGTGAGCAACATCACCTGTCAGTATCTTGAGTGGGGGGACATTTTGTGGTCATATCTTGCCAACAAAATTAGGGTGTTGCATTATCATACTAAATAAAAAACTGGTTTCTTGTAGCTTCCAAAGTAGCTAGGCTTAATTTTCACATACCCCAAAAATAGATTTTGCTGCAAATTTGTGGCAAAAAGTACTGTAATGCATCTAAAGTATAAGATGCGATTTTTCAAGAGCGGTATTTAATGTTTGCCAAGACGATACCAAGTATCTTTTTTAAGACCACCAAACTCAAGCAAATCACACAGAACATTGGTGTGATATTGCAAGTTTTATAAGGAGTAGAGTTCAAATGATATGGCTAAAATATATAAAATTAAGGTTACTAAAACAGTTAAACAATTTATACCACCAGGTATGATTTTGTTTCACTGTATGGTGCTACAATGTATTTCAAACATATCGATGTGTGAAGTGTCTCAGTTTACACGCACTGATGAACCAAAACAGCAAGTAAGCTAACATTTTTTAGCTTGGTATGATCATTGACACTGAGAAGTGGAAGGCAAATTTATGCAATTTTCCATTGAAACTGCAGTAGCAACCGAATTGCAATAATCAATAGCATGTTGCCTGTAATTGCTGTCAAAAGGGAGATTACATATTGCCTTTTGAATTGTAACAACAATACGCCTTGCCTCTGCTTTAAATCGTATTGTACGAACAAAAGTAAAGTGTGCTGTAGGCTCACTTGCTTTGTGAAATACATCCCACTCTTTAAAAAAAATACTATCTAAATATTGAAAGTCATCTACACAGTATTGTACATTATAATTATTTTTATTTGTCAAGCCAAACAAAGAGAAATCAAAATCAGCAATTGCAAAATCAAAAATATGTCTGAAAGCATTACCAGACAGTGTTTGTGCTACATGATGATAAATATAACTACCAATTCTGCATTGCCTTAAAAATGTCTGGTAATTCACATTATCACCATGAGCAATGGAACACTGCTTGGTAACCTCCATCCCACGACGAACAACATCTCTGACAATCTTTGAAACACAATGGCTGACTTTGACTTTAGGTGAAAAAAACAACCTTGATGTAGGACACCTCAGCTCGCTGTCCATTATGATGGACTTTACTGTGTCCCCCTCCATTACACAAACATTGCACAAGGCAAAAACTGATGTACCTGACCACAGCAAAGAGGACACCAATATTAAAAAGTCCTTAGCAAAGAGGCAAATATCCCCCACACCAACAAAAAAATTGGTACCAAACCCAATATTTACTTTGAGCGAAAGTTGTGGTGGTGGCATTTCTTCAGAAGCACAGTCGTCCTGTCTGGCCTTTCGTTTGCCTTGAGAGACCTGCAAAGTAAAGGTTAAATATTTAATTTGAAATGGTGGTAGGCCATAATGAAATGAATAGGAGGGGGGAAATGTTTTAATTTGCCCATTTCTATCAGTTTGGGAAAAATGTCCGTTAGAGGCCTAAAAACAACCTTGATGTAGAAATCTCAGCTCCACATTATGATAAGACTTTCTGTTCCCCTCCATTACACAAACATTGCATGAGGCAAACACTGATGTGCCTGCCCACAGCAAAGATGACACCAAAAAGCCAACCGGCTTAGTGATTCTTTGCCTATTTTTCACTTATTTATTCAATTGATCAACATGTTTTTTGCACCAACTGCATACATACAATACATACCAGATATAAAGTTTGATAAAGCTGAACTTGAATTGTACTGTTCAAAATGTGACCTTTACAGAAACTGATACAGGTTCATGTACTAAAGTGATCACCACAAACAATATGGTTCTTGTACTCTCTAAAGTCAGCAAACCTACTAAATATGATGTTTGTCCATACTAACCTTTTTCGGACTTTGACCTCAATGACCGTTGACCACCATACATACATGCATACGTACTTTGACCCCTGACCTCAAATGACCTTTGACCACCACAAGAAACGATATAGTTCTTGTACTCAATAAATTTCCCAAGCTAAACTTTTGGAGTTATCTTATTTACAAGGTTTTGACCGATGCTGAACTCGAATGACCATTGACCACCACAAAAAACAGTACGGTTCTTGTATTCGGAGGTCGACCAACATAACTAGTATGAAGTTTGGCGAAGCTGTACTTTTGAGTTATTGTGGTATAAGCCAAAATCCTTACACATGTACGTACACGCATACACATACAACATCATTACCGCATATATTCCTTGAACCTTCTGCAATGAATTAAAAACTGCTTCACAAATGGGAAAATATCCCTCCCCCACAACAAAATAAAAAATTGTATCCAATCCCAATAGTTACTTTAGGTTTAGGCGGAAGTTGCACTTGTGGCAGTTGTGGTGGTGGCGTTTCTACAGGAGCACAATCCTCCTCCTGTCTGGTCTTTTGTTTGCCTTTAGAGACCTGCAAAATGAAGGTTAACATTTTATTTTAAATGGTGGTAGGCCATACTGAAATGAATGGGGGATAGTGTGGGAATTTATCAAAAGTTAAAATTATGTGTACATTATGACCTACAGTACAAATATTGCTCGAGATGTTCACAATTTGATCTCTGCGGACTCCAAAAAATAAAAAGCTATCTTTTTTTTACAAATGATCTAATACACCCAGGCCTATCAAAATTCTTTCAATTATGTATGTATTCTAACAATGGGTGCAAATGACCCTTCATTCCTGAACAACCACACTGATCAACTTTTGCCAAAATTCCATAGAAGTAATAAGCAAAAGTATTAAAAACTGTGTACTGTACTGTGTTTTTTTACAATTTCACCCAAAACTTCTTTCAAATATATATATATTTGAGAATGGACTACTGTAGTTATGGCATAATTTCCTGTTTCTATCAGTTCAGGAAAAATGGCTCTTATATGACTTTGTTTGGACCTCCCAATTCCTTAACAATTACTCAACAGTGTGTGTTTTGCACACATTTTCTAACAATGGGCACATTTAACTTGGAAACAATGTTATCTGCTACAAAAAATAATTAAGCATGTTTATATTAATTTGAGGATGGGGGGGGTGGTCAAAATAAAATTACCTGACATTGCAGTTAGGGTTAAGGTATATACTGGAGGGAAACCATTTCTATTTAGGTGATCTTATACTTATTTTTGTATCAATAACATGCAAAATTATGCCAAACATTAAACAGAAAGTGTTTTCTCAAATTTCCAGGTGCGACCGGTCTCCCAAACCTTTCCCGCTATATGTGGATGTCCATGCCTAGAGGATGAGTATAAGGGTGGAAACGCATCCTTTAAAAAAAATTGTTCCATATTAATATGCAAAATTGCTTGAGATTAAAACAAAACGAGTGCAACTAAAAATTAACATTGTCAAAGAAAGTAATATATGAAAAAAAATGGGGGAATTTCTTACCATGCTTCCCATAATCCCACCCATGGTAGACACTGCATGGTATAAGTTCTACACTACTCCCAAATACAAATCTAAAATTGGGTTACCGCCCATTTTTATCTTGGCAGGGCCTTTTGGTAGAGGTGTGGTTAGGTTGTACATGGGTTTCCCCTTGGGTTTCTTGCTGGTTTAACCACTATATTTGCCCACATTTTCTAATGGTTTCTCTCCAGAAGCATCTGGTGAAAATTGTATCTATTGAGAATTTATGGGGGGAGGGGTTGGGTTGCAGAGAGTGAAACAATTGCAATAATAGGCATATCATTAATGTAGTGATTTTTTAAATATTGTAGCTCTTGGTAGGAGCCTAAACATTATAAATGAATTGTTACCTTTGCTTTTTTTGTTGGTGGCTCATTACTTTCTGGACGAGTATAAGCTATACCCGCCACAGACACAGTCTTCCTCGTCCCCTCAAGTAACACTGTTACTTGGCACTTTATTGGGTCCACTTCTGCCACTTCAGCCTCTACCCATGTAGAGCCATCTAAATTAACAAATGTTGTATCCCCTCGTTCCAACTTCAAGGATGAGGTGGTCATCTGATTCTACAAAAGAACAAGACATGCAAAATGCATTGTGGTTTTGATGATGCATCTTGCTGCATTTTTTAATAATCTAACATGTATAGAGATGTACAACCTGCAGTAAAGCTTCTGTCTCTTCTTGAGACACCATGTTTACAAGATGTTCACATTTTCACTACTGCTGACCCTCCTTGAGATATCATGTAGGAATATATAGGAGTTGTTTTGGCAAAATACGTGAAATTATAAGATTAATTTCATTGAATATATGGTGAAGTTTACATCCAGCAGTAGGACAAATTAAAGACAAAGTTTAACATACCTAAAAAACATACCTAACCACATCCATGTGACCAGCTTGGAACTTGCCTGCAACATTACATATTTTATATTTAAACATCAGATTTTTCTTATATATAGTTGCCTGTATAATGAATTGAAAGCTTTTCACATTTTGACCTCTGGTAGCTTTAACCACTTGGGCAAAATGTGGTCTGCCGAACGATACCATGCGGCCCGCCAAGACTAAAGAAAAATTGTTGATGCTGTCCACTGCAAGATGACCATGTCAAACACATGTTGTGTCTGGATCTGTGAGGTCTAGACTGGGCTAGTCATCAACAAATATATTGTCCGTCCTAGTTTCATCATGTGATAACATTATTTTTTTCATTTATATGTAACTTAATCACTCACTGAATGATATAAACACAAGATATAGGTCTATATGGATATTTGTTGTTTATATTCTCTAATTTAATTCCAACTCCCAAAAATACTAGCAGATTTACTTGACCATTAGCAAACAAGGAATAAAGGAACCTTTTACATTGGAAATTGAAGCAAATAAACCAGTAGATAAGTAGGAACCACCTTCACTAACACCCAATAATATGTAGCAGATTGACTGATCCATGATGAGTCATGGACCAACCAATCAATTGTATTTTATAGGAAAAGGAAGTTATCAATTACAACATACCAGATGTTCAGGATTGGAAAGTTTAAGATTTAGAAAGTGTGGTTGCTATTACACAAGGTGATACTGTCCCACACATTCTTGGTAAAGGACTTAGTAACATAAACCAGATCTATTAGTGACAAGGGAGAACATTCTTGGTAAAGGATTTATTAATATAAACCAGGTCTATAGTAACAAGGGAGAAGTAGAACTGAAGTAGCCCTGACATTGTCAAAACCACAAGAAAGTTTATTTTGCACAAAAATGAAGTTTAAAGGAGCGAAGGGGATTTTGAAAAACCATGATATGTATTAAATTTCTCTTTATTTGGTCCCAAATGTTGCAATTATTTTTAATATAGCACTTCATAGAACTATGCAAAGCCTAGCTTATCCCAAATTCACTGATATTGCACCATTCTTGCCTTTCTAAAATGGCATGATTTTCATACAACCTTATTTATTATAAACTTTCCTACACACGAAATATTCATAGAGTATATCATCGTATAGCATGAATGAAGCCTGGTAGAACTAGAAATCCACAAAACAAGGACCCCTTTGTAACATATGCATACTATGTACTGTATGTATTTATGGCGAATATATCACAAAATGGGCACAATGCATTAAGTTACTGTAGTTCGACCCCAAACCATTTGATTAGGAATATGGAACCTGGTAAGTCGCGAAGTGTGCAATTATCAAATACAGTAACAGTTTTAAATTTTAAACTAAACGTGAATTGTTGTTCCTGCACTTTTATATACTTTACAGTAGACTGGCTGAATATGGGTGTGGAAAGGGATATTACATTTTATGAATAGGTGCAAAATTGTAGACCTAAATTTACATTTTAAACCTTTAAAAATAGTAACTAATGAAAATAGCCTCAAAATGACACAGTATTAAAGGCATCAATTAAACAACTTACAAAAAACTACCTTATTCCTCCCTAACTTAAAATGACCACTACCTCCAATCGCTTTCATAACTTGGCGACTTAGGCACTATATTTGAAACGAAGGGAGAGGTCTAACATGCATAAATGAATACTGTCTGGTTGTAGTCGACTTAAGGAAAATTCACACAAAAAGGGATTTTTTGACGAATTTGTCAAATTTCTGTTCAAAATCTCAAAAGCAGGTTTTTTTATGCCATTTAGACTGGTTGTGTGTAAATTGCTTGTTTCAGTAATAAGTTGCTGAATATCAAGATGAAATGTTTTGCTCAACCCAACATGCTCCTTTAAAGTCCTGTCAGATTGATGCCATTTTACAAACTGATGTCAGCACTGTGACCCTGAGCTAGGAGTTGAATCTCATTTAGCCTCCTTTTCTGCTATAATAGTCAGCTGTGAAGATCACCATTTATAAGTATTGTATACACACAAGAGTGGGGTCAATAAATGCATAGAACAGAAGTATACATATCCAAGCATTTTCTACCACTGCTGACCCCAAATATTAACCAAATTCTTGTACATAATCATTGCACACATGTCAAATAAGAGATCTGTCCAAGCTTTCATACTTCAGATATGATGTGGTATAGTCCTATGGAATTGTGATAAATTCATTAATCTTTCAATGTATGGTTACCACACAGTACCTTCTGATTGATTGTTTTTTGTGTCCTGGTGGGAGAGTTCTTTGTCCTGATTTTATAATATCTTGGGCTGTTCAAGAACATAGTGTTTTACAGCACTAATTTTATTTTATTTTATTAAAGGTGCCTACAATAGAAAATATATATTTTTGAGATTTTTACACATACTAAACTATGTAAATATACCACCACTATACTCCCCTATGGTTGGCAACATATGACATGTTTAATTAAAGCTGTGTGTATGTGAGCCTTGCTTGTAATCATATCTCAGGTCAACATTGTCAGATTTCAACTTGTACCCAAGAATCCCAACAGTGTAGGAGTGTATGGGATTTTTAATAGGTGGACTCACATTTTTACTGTATTTACTTATATTGTCAAATAACGTTATTAATGGAATATAATCTTGTTATCCATATATTTTGCTCTAATTTGGGGGAAAACTGGTTGGGGGATAACATACAAATGGGTGAAACGACCGGTCACAGTTATATAGACTAGACCTGTCTACTCATCGTACTGGGCCTTGGCCTACAGTATATTATTTACACACACCTTCTGGTCAAGGCAGAAATTGTTACTGATGCTTACTGGGAGTGGGGTCTAAGGGGAGGGTATCCCCTTTACTTTTACAAATGTTTGCATCATTAAAGGTGCTCAAATGTAAAATTATGCTACATTTTGCACATTTGGAATTAAATATATATCCACAATTTTCCACAATTTTGTTATTAGCAAAATTGAAATTCCAATTTTGTACTTCAGATGTTTTCATTGGAGCAAATTATTGTGGTTGTCTGTCTTTGGAGAGGGAGTCCCATCCCCCTTTAGGTCGAACAAAAATACGCTCCACAAACAAAAAAGGGAACAAAACACAAATAACAGTCAAAACTGACACACATACAGTACTCAGCTTACGTACGTAGCCTAGGTTACATGATACAAAACAGAATACTGTAGCACGTAGACCATGGGATGATGTCGATAATCTTTGTTTTATTAATTTTTTGGAGGATGACAATAAAAAATTAGTGGGTAATAGTTCCTTCAACATTCAGATTGCACTTTTCTTTAATAAATGAAAAACCTTTTTTTTTTGGGGGGGGGGGAGGAAATAAAAAAAAGTTTCAATTAGTCTTTCATGACCTGTACTTTAACATAATAGGAATTCATGTAATGTTGTACAATTTTGTCAATGTATAATGGTGGAATACTTTCATATGACTATTAGTATTATCACATGTTTATGGCTAAACATGATTTTTTTTTTAATCTGGATTTTTGGGTACAAAAATGCATCAAAATTATAATTGATTTCCTTTGGTTTGAAGTCTCATCTATTACAATGTGTCAATACTTAGTTTCTGCATGATCTCCATAATTAGTCTTAATGGTTCAGTTACTTTTGTGAATACTACAATAATCGGTATTACCGATTATACAATCCTATAATCGGCCCGATTCAGATTATTTGGTTGAGTCACAAAATATGTTACGCACTTGCGTACATACATGATACAACTCTTATGTATGTGGGAATTAATAATAGAAGTGAACCCCACCCGCGGAAGCAGTCTTACTTTGCATCGTATTTTGAAATAAACTTTTGAAAATATTTTAACTGCTGACACGAGACAATCATAAAATAA
>WXZC020000117.1:0-15912 GCA_011317855.2 Paelopatides confundens
TCATCGTTACGGGCCATACGACAGTCACAAGTGGTGGGTAGCTAGGTGTATGAACTATTGTAAGTTTAATTGGGTGAGCGGAGCAGAAGTGTTTTAATTGAGTGGGTAAAGTAAAGTTTGTATGCGAATTATTATTTCATTACTTTATTTTGCTGTTGGTTGTCTCTCTCTCTTGAACGGATTTAAAATAGCATTTGGAGATATATGAGAAAAATATAGTTACAGTTCTACACGTCTACATACCAATCATTACAAATAAATATGCTAATATGTGTATTGTGTGTGTTTGTTATACTATGTAAAATGTATTATATATTACCAACAACAACGGCGCCGAGTATATTTATTATTCCATACATCTGATTTTTGCAAACTACCAATAACAAATTCAACATCGGTGCCTCCGAGAAGCAACCCACATCGGATTCTCAAATTTTAATATACATTTCGATATCGTTATGACAGCTTATTCTTCCTTATTATTAACGGAAGTAAAAAAGCCTCCTACTGTTGTAGGCTACTGTACTTGCTAAAACTGATTATACTTCTTTTCAGAATTATCCAGGTCAGGTGTTGTATAATATGCGTCTACCAAGATACATAGTGTATGCACCCTATAATTAGTTTTGGGAACGATCTAAATAAATTGCAGGTTCCCTGACACCATTTTGTTAATATCAGTTGGTCCGAAGGCGCCCCAACCCAATCCTATTTGCAAAGTGTATCAAGTTGTTTTAATGATATAGCCCCACCTCTTTTTGGCAAGTTTTATAATACACTATAATAATAATATATGATTTTTAAGACACGCTATTTCACAAGTAGTATCATAGCGCTTACATAAGGTGGTATGAGAGTACGTCCGTTCGTTAGGCGACAACCTCAAATGCACATAACCCATCGATAACTCAAACCGTTATGGTCCAGACACCAACTGGCCCCACTCAAATGATTCAACGCAGAGCACCCATCAGCATATCAGTATGTCACTTTTTGAAGTCTTGGCAATGACTCGGCAATGAATGGAAGCCCGAACCTCCCGGCTGCATGGCGGGCGCTCTAACCACTAGACCACACAGTCGGAATAATGAGTTAATCGTTCGCCAGATCAGATCAGATCAAATCAGATCAGATCAGATCACATATATGATATTTCTTTTGTTTTTCGTGTGCTTAAAGTTACATTTAATTTTCAAGAGTGACAAGGAGTGACAAAGAGTGAAATTAATATGATGCTGGTCACTCTGAGAAGAGTGAAAATTATAACATTTTCGCTCGCATGGAGTGAAAACAATTATGGGAGTGAATTTTTCGCTCTTTCGATTTGAGAGTGTATTATCGACATGTTAGGAATGGTTTGAATTAAGTGTTATTTCCAGAAAAGATGGTCCAGAGTTTCGTTCCTTTCATTGCAAAGGGAACCAAGAAGCGAATCAATCAGTTTTAATTTAAATAAGTATTCGCTAAGACGTAAAATTCGATATAGGAACTATATATTTACAATGAACCTTAGTACTTAACTACCACGGAGTGGGAAGTGAAGATATCATTCCAATTTAAATTGATGTCCATTCTGTTTGATACCTTTTCCACAATGCGTGGGTTTGATATGTTTTATTCATTAATGACTTGTATATACAATTATATATTGTAAACCAATTTAAAAGCAACAAAATGATTTCACGATTGTAGTATTACCAGAAATATACACTTTCCATACATTGTTGCAGAAATTATACAAAAATAAACAATAAATGGTATACACTACTTTACGAAGAAATAGAAGGATATTTCCTTCGTCAGAGACATTAGGAACAGTAAAATCATTTAGCCACTTGAAGACATTGTACAACAAATAACCGGATTATCAGTTTTTTTACGCATTAGTTATTAAAGATGATTGCAAGATAATCCGACGGATCATCTCAAGAGGCAGAATGGGTTGTCACTGGTTTGTCATTCTTAAAAAGTCAATACATTTTATTTGATTAAGGATACCTTCATGATGGTATTTGCGTCACATTCGTGAATTTGTGCCACGTTTCTCCCTCACTAGTCATCCGAGTCATTTGTTGTCTCCCGAGGTGAAATTTTTTGGGGCTTATCATGCTTCAAGGTTGTTTGTACTGAGGGATATAGGGTAAATACTTACTCCATTTAACTTACATACTAGGTAAATCCAACAAACCAGGTCGCAGAGAGCTTCTCAGCTTTGGAGGAGTCGTGATTCCAGGATGTGGCCGTTTCAAATGATGAGAACGGAACCGGTGAGGTAACTTGTATCCCATATATATTTCTACTCTTATCATCTGCAGATATTACACATACTATATTGTGCAAATAAGCACATGGAATGTTCTTGTCAGTAAAATCTGACACAAACATTGTAGCTTGCTTTTTCCTGCCTAGAAGTGAAATATAGCTAGTCCACGTGAAACAACATAACTGTAGGATCTCGGCAACTATGTCAAAATGTACATGTTTACAATAAACATATAGCGAAATTGCTTAATAATGCAAAACAGCAGAATAATCTATACAGTTCCAGACTAAAATAGTTGAACAGACATTTAGTTCGTGATTGAATACATTTCACAGGCTGGGGAGATACCACGGAAGCTGATATTAGCTTTTAAACGTGGTCCCCTAAATGTGTTTGAACATGAACATGGGCTTGCAGATATTCAATATGCAAAACTGTTAACGTATTACATAAAGAAACACAGGACTTGTGGGGCTCACATATCTGTAATAATTGTATGCGATTAGTGTGAGTGGGGAACGTAAATCCCCATATAGAACAACAATATCGAAAATGAGGGTGTATTATTGTATCTATTATAGAGAATTATACCCTCAATTGTACCCCTATCACTCAAAGCCAAATAGGCGCATCCCTACATGTTATGTTATAGCCATAGTTATTTTACAACGCCAAGCTGCCATATATGTGGGAAAACCGAAGCTTGTAACTTACACTTTACGTCGGGTGGCATTTTATATCCAGACACCAACTGGCCCCACTCTGATACTTTAACGCTGAGCACCCAGCAGTACAGTAGTAGGTCACTTTTTAAAGTCTTGGTAATGACTCGGCCAGAAATCGAACCCGGAACCCGAAACCTCCCGGCTGCATGGCGGGTGCTCTAACCACTAGGTCACACAGTCGGTATGCTGTGAATATAAAGTCATATTGGACATTAAATGATTCAATGCATATGCCAAATGCTATGGAACACACACACATGAATTTCACTCTTCCAGAAACTACTGCATGGGGTGTATTAGTATATTCTGCGAATATAAAGTCATATTAGGGAACTAAAATATGACTTTCACTGTTCAGGTAACTACCAAATGCGGGGTAGTACTATATTATGTGAATATAACGTCTTATGGAACCCGAAAGGATGAATTTCACTCTTCCAATAACTACCACATGGTGTGTTTTAGTATATCGTGTGAATATAAAGTCATGTGTGACACGAACGAAATGATGACTTTCACTATTAACTTCTGGATGGGGTGTATTCCCCAAAACTTCCTGGTTTGGGTATTTACGAGCTTCTATACCGTGTGGCGTGGGTTCCTATATCGAAACCCTTCGCCCAGTCCATTGGACTCGGGCGAATACAAGAGAGGGGGCTCTCTTTGGTTTACTGCAATGGCTGTCATCTATTCCCAAGTCGGACTCAGATGGGCACGGCAGCCCAAGACTCTGACCGAGCACCCGACGTGCTCTGACTAACAGACGCGCGCTCGGTTCTCCGGGAGCCGCCTGTGTGTCTGCAGAATATTTTGTCCGCAAGCTGTGACCCATAGGTCTTGTCAAAGTATCGTGTGGCTTGGGTTCCGCTTTCGGAATCCTTCCCCCAGTCCCTTTGACTCGGGCGCACACAGGAAAGGGGGCTCTCTTTAGCTTACTGCCGTGTCTGTCATCTAGTCCTCCCTCAGATGCGAACGGCAGCATATGGCTCAGCTTGCGGTTGGTCCACTGGGACATTTGGCCGATCACCCGATGTGCTCTGACTCACAGATGCGCGTTGGTTCCCCTGGGAGCCGGCTGTGAGTCTGCAGAATACTTTGTCCGCGAGGTCTTGTCAAAGAGCCGTGTGGCGTGGGTTCCGCTGTTGGAATCATTCGCCAATTATATTGGACTTTCATTTTCCGTGGATTGTACCCCCTCGACTGCAGCGCGCGAACCCACCCTTTGCCGGAGGCCCAAACCCTCGCAAACCCTCTTCCTCTGCGCTGCCAGAGTCGGCCGCAGAGATGGGTGCCCCGCTCCGGGACCTCCCGAATGGGGGTGAGGCCTCGTCTGCCGCTGGTACGCCTGTCTCGAACGCCGTTCGCCATGTCGTCAGGATACGCCGCTGGTCGGGAGAGAACCGCAGATGCCGATCTAGAGCACGATCGGCAATTTGAGACATTAACGGATGACTTTCACTGCTTATGTAACTACTCCGTGTGGTGTATTAATATAGTATGTGAAAATAAAGTCATCTTGAGACATTAAAGGATGACTTTCACTGCTTATGAAACTACTTCAAGGGGTGTATTAATATATTGTGTGAATATAAAATCATATTGGGACATTACAGGATGACTTTCACTGATTATGTAACTACTTCATGGGGTGTATTAATATATTATGTGAATATAAAGTCATCTTGAGACATTCAAGGATGATTTTCACTGATTATGTAACTACTTCATGGGGTGTATACATATATTATGTGAATATAAAGTCATCTTGAGACATTCAAGGATGACTTTCACTGCTTATGTAACTACTTCATGGGGTATATTAACATTGTCTGAATATAAAGTCATCTTGAGACATTAAAGGATGACTTTCACTGCTTGTGTAACTACTTTATGGGGTGTTTTAACACATTATGTGATTATAAAGGCATCTTGAGACATTAACGGATGATTTTCACTGCTTATGTAACTACTTCATGGGGTGTTTTAATATTATGTGAATATAAAATCATTATTTGGACATTCAAAATCACTTTAACGGTTGAAATAATTACCACATGTGATGTATTAGTATATTCTGTAAATATAATGTCATATTGTGACATTAAAGGATGACTTTTACTACTCTTCTTTTCCTCTTGTTGTGTATTATTATATATGGTAAATATAAAGTACTAACGACCGGTACAAAAACAGTGTACAGTGAGTTGAGAAATGTTCAGATATTAAGAAATTCGGGAGATGAATTGATTTTCGGGCGATTTATGTTGTTTTACAGGAGAAAAAGGTATAGGATATATTTCAATGATTCCCGTGTGTTGCCATGGTCTTCGGTGTCTGGTGTTGGAACTATCTTTTACAAATGTTTTGAACATACCGACAACCCCCGGTCCAGAAGTACCCGATTAATTAAGTTTTTACTTTCAGACAGTGAAGTATATTCTCTGATTAGATGTTTGATCAACAGTATGGTCCAACACAGTGTGTTCATAACTTGTCATACTGTCCTTCACATAACTGTTGAATAGGAAGCAATTACAGTATCATAATGTTATACTGTCCTTACATGAGACAACATTTATCTTGTGAAAATTGGTGGGACAGTAATCATTTATACCATGTACTGACCAACAGACCTACCTGTCTCTGTCCTGATAAAACGGATGAACCCGTCACTGCATTCCGACTCACGGTCGGTGAATTCAGTCAACATGAATAACACGTATAGTGACATAGCTGCATGGATATTGGGTTTTTCAACCACCTTCCATCCTGCCCTAGATTATGATCAAGTCTCCTCACCTTTAAAAGACAGCTGAATACATACCTCTTCAAAAAAATACAAATTATGCAAAATAAATGCATATACAAAAGAGTGCGAAAATGGTTTTCAAAGGTTGCTTATAATTAGTTTAGTCAGAGACTTGCTAAGTGGTTCATGTTATTAACATTACATGTATAATCCCACACATCAACACCTCACCCCCATCATACCACCCATGCCCACTCTACCCCACACCACACTTTCTAAATTTAGTGAAAAGTACACTTGGTAAAGTTTGGTTTGCTTACGATGGAGAAACTTAACATGTCGTGGGTAATGGACATGCGATACGTTTGAAAGGGACACGGCATATAGGGGAATCCACATGGGAGTAACATGAAAGGGAGTGATAGTGCAACTTTAATTTATCAAAGGAAATCGAAAACGCAGATTCATGTCAAATGTTTGTAATGATTTCAACCAAAAATTAAGTCCATAAATAAGTAGAAAAAAACGATAAGAAACATGTTGGTAATTTTCAATAATGAAAATAGTCTTAGCCATATTTATTTTACGACTCCAAGCTGCCACATATGTGGGAAAGCCGACGCTTGTAACTTAAATGTGATGCAAGGTGCTGTACACACTGTCAATAACCAACTTATTCAACAACCATCATACTTCGATAACGAAAATGTGATGCTAGGTGCTGTGTAAAAAGCTGGAGCCCTAATTGCACATATTGTACTTTGTTATAAGTCAATACGCCATGATGATTACCTTGGCAGTTCCCAGCTACACAAAGTTTACAATTATGCTGATATGTAATATATTTCAGATTGTATTACATGGATTAATTCTATCACAATTTTCTAGTCTGTCTTGTGTTACTGTTTGTCAATCTGCAGGAGGTGTGGTAACATGTTTAAAGGGGCACATCATATGCACATGTACTATATATGGGCTACAGGACGAGCAATAAAATGGGCACCGTTATGAGTAATCTTATCTTAGTGCACAATGTTAATTTAAGGGTGGGCAAAGTGTGCCCTCGTCTGGAACCCTGGATGAGCGTCGGAGTGTATCTAGGAGAGCCAGATTCTGGTGGGAATTACACGGTGTCTACAATCTTAACACGGTTTGCACGACCCGCAGAGCATGAGTCTTTCACATGTCCCACTGAAAGCGGTGAACCCGTCGGCTCGTAGCTGAAGTGGCTAGACCACTTATTCTGAAGCGCGGTTCCGATCTAGTATTGAAGGAGTCTACGGCGGAACGGATACGAGCTGGGGAGTCTAAAGTTCCGAATGCCGTGTCAAGAACGTACGTCTATCCCGGCTTGGACGCCTTCGCCCTCTTCATATTTGCGTAACCCATGCGGCTTGGCCTTCTCGTCAGCGTTTAAAAAGATCGGCTTGGCCTCGGGGTATTCTTCTTGAAATGGGAAACGATGTGGGATTGGCAGCGCAAATAACCTCTTCAGCCACGCTCCCGTCTGCTTGTCGCATGGTTGTCCAGTTTCTCATCGGGAGAGAGACGGGAATAAACGCATTATCAAGCGATCGTGACGATTTCCAGCGAGGTTGGAAGGCTACACTCTCCGCAATTGACGGTAGAGCTATCTCGAAGACCCCGTTAATAAGATCCAAAAAAAGCTGTAAGTGTGCTAAATGTACCGGAGATGGCGACCGGGTAATCTTGTTCTTCCGCGGAGTATGAAGCCGGGGCTGGTGGCTCAGGTGGTCTATGAGTGAGATTTGACAGACGTGGAGTCGATCCGTCAGTTGGTAGTGATGTGCTCGGTCATTACTATCGCCAGCGAAGCTAGATGTGAAGCTCTCCGAAAGTAACAGGGGGGCATCGGTAGGCGGCTGCTCCTGCTGGTCGACTGAAAATCTCGTGGGAGCGTTCGGGCTGTCGGACCTGTCCGTGTAGGCATATTCACTCAGGGTGGTAATCGGGGAGCGACGGCTTTCATGTGGCCGAGAGGCATGCGGGAGCGGTTCGGAGTCCCACTGGCTTCCACCGGATTGTTTAGATGAACCACTGGCTTGCGAAGTAATATGCCACAGACGCCGGCGTTGATCGCCGGTGTGATTGTATCTGCCATGTGATCGGACCGGTGTGATCGGATCGGACGCCGGTGTGATCGGAAAGGTCGTACTTCGAATTTGTTGCAGGCTTGGTCCGGGAAGAATTGGTTATCTTTCCTCTATCGTTGCTTTTGGGCTTAGCCTTCCCCTTGAGGTATGATTGAGGTCCATTCAGGAGATGCACCGTGGATCATATCATCTGCATTGGCTTCGACAGCCGTTGCGTCTGAGGATTGTGTTGCACTCGCCGGTGCTTCGGCTCTTTGCTTGGCTTTAACAAGGAGCTCTGTTTGATAATTCATCCAACCTCGATGTATCACCAGTGGTAGGGTGAAGGTTGTGCAGACGTCACACGGATCGTCGCGGGAACGTGTCCAGTCCGAAGGTCGCCCATCCGGTGGCCGGAACAACGTTAGACAGATATATATGAAGGATGCTTAGAACACAATAAAGAAAGAGAAGGTGACTCCCCGTTGTGGCTGGAAGAGTCGGCAAAACATTTTAACATTGTAACAATATAATGTGACAAGCCAGCGAGGCTGAACGTAAAATCTCCTCTAAACTACGGCGGAGCGAGGCAAGAAGCTACGCCATGCAATCCGAAACTAACGGGTAAGCAATCATAGAGGTCTCGCTAACCCAATCGAGGCTGGACGTGAAAATTGACCGAAACTATCGGGGAGCAAATCAAGAAGATAAGGCAGAATATCCGAAACTATCGGATAAGTAAGTATGGAGGCCTCGCTAAGACAAGCGATGTTAGATAAGAATGTTCCCCGAAAATATCGGGGGAGCAAGGCAAAAGCGAAGGCAGATTACCCGAAGCTAGCGGTTAACAACTGTTGAAGGGCCTCGCTAAGACTAGTCAGGGTAACCCCTCCTCTGTTAGTCGCGTTGCCTCCCTCACCTGATATCAGCGAACCCGATTTTTTGGGACACCAATCAGTAACACATTTTCTCCATAACATGAATATTCAAATTTTGTATGTAAAATCTCAAGAACAAATATGTCCAAGCTGTGCTGAATTACACCTTTTATCCATATTTTACGAAGTTTCATGCCATACTTGTTGACGTTCATTCTATGTTTGGGATATGGTTAAATGAGCATCAGATTTGTGCAAGAAGGAACGTTATGGTAAACAACGTTTTTGTGAACTTACCGATATCATACCATAAAAGGTATTGCTATACATTCCTAGATGCTATACATTCCATTGATGAAGCACATTGTTATTGTATCAGCCAGTGGTAAATTGAACAAGTTTATGCCTACATTGGTGATATGTCAAATGACATCAAGTTAAAATTATTCTAGGCATATATTCCTCAGGCTAATGGACAAGTAAGGATTCTGAAAGTAAAGGGCTTGTATATTCACTCTGCATGTAAGTATGATACCCAGCAGTAGAGTAACCAGTCTTTTCCAATGAGGTGGTAGGGGGGCTAATTGGGTAAGACGTTTGACTTGGAAAGCATATTTTGCCATGATGAGAATTAGGCTATTGTTTACCACACTCATCTCTCACTACGGTAGTGTAGTCTTAAAAATCAGTTTCAATGAAATAATTATAATTGTTTATATTTCCTCATTTCGTCGGCGTGTGGAATAGTTATGATGTGATATTTCCACCCAACCCTCTGGTCGTTATTATTTACCAGACAGCTTGGTGAATTCCATGACTTGATTGGCAGCCGAGTAAATGAGGAAATATGACATCCTCATTATTGAATAAGAACAAACAATCCCCGTAATCGCAATTAACCGGCAGCAATATTGATATAAGTTAAACATTCTACTTTTCATACATTTTCAGACCCTAGCATAGTAAACACTTTGTAAGTTCATCAAACATATCTTTGGTCTGATAGAGACAAATAACAACAATGACATAATTTTATTTTGAATACTTTTATACTGGCATGTCAAGACAAACATTTAAGTATACACATGGTACAGTAAATGGTTTATACACTTTCCTGCACTGATCTCTACTCAGTTGTCGAGGATACCAACATACTGATTCAAAGTTTGATTCAAACGTTTTATGACATGTAATATATTCATCAGCTAGTTCATTTGAACATTTAAATCCATCCCTTAGAGTATATGTTTTTTTAAAGAAGAGTAGAACATGTACTGTACTGACAGTTGTTACAGTATCTGTGAAATGTCTGAACCAAAGAACTGTTAATTGACTATTGTATTGACTACTTGTATGCAACTTGAATAAAAAATCATGATATTGACAGCTGAAACGTTTTGTTGCCGAATAGACCTACATACAACTGTATATGTAGATGTTTCCTTGTGGCCTGTAAACATGTCTTATTGTACAGTATTCCAATCCCTGGAGTATTACCAGCTTTTATCTGTGTGCAAGGGAAAGGAATTTATCCAAACTATTGATCAAAATATTCAGTTGGCCATTTTATCCTTTTTACATGAGGGGGAACGATATTGCAGTAGCCATATTACTGACAAATCACTGGGATTAGTTCCATGTCAATATATATCAAAGTTATGGCGCTGACAGCAACTGTCATAACGGATGTAGTGACAGATGTGTGTCAAATGAGATCTGCTCTTCTGACTATTTTCAAGACTGAGTCGCCTTTGCCGTATGACACTGCCTCTCGCTGAAGAGACAACACATACTTTACAAACTGGAAAATTTCCTTAATACAGAATATTGCATTTGCTCCTGTTCTGAATATATTGAACAGCAGAGCTCTTATGTGGGCCTTGGTGTCACTGTCCCATATTGAAGTTTTGGGGACATCCACCATAACTAGTACTTTATTCCAACCACCTGTTAAAAGGGCATACGTTTGGGGTCATTGCTGGCATGAATGTATTTACTGAAGAAATCAAATACAAGCTCTCCACCTGTGCTTAATTGTTCAAATATGAATTAAACTTTCCATATTTTCCGTATTATCAATCAATATGACATTGCATCAATGTTAACAAATTTATTTTCTCATTCATCAATTTTGTAGTAATTCCCAATAGTGTAACTGTTATTGTGGCATCTGGCAGAGGTATAGACAACCCTCCCCCAACATGTAAGGACTCCACATATTTCTAAACAAATACTAATTATTTAACATAAATGAAAGTGGCACTGAAAACTATAGCCATTTATGAGGGTATTTGTGCCACTGTCTCGTATGGATGTTTTTGAGGACTTGCACCGGTACTTTATTCCAACCAGGTGTTTAGAAAAGGCATAATTTAGTGTGTCATTGCTGGCATGAAGGTCTCTAATGGAGAAATCAAATACAAGCTCCCCATCTGTGCTTAAGTGTGCAGATATGAATCAAACATTACATACACTAGCTGTAACACTCAATATGACATTGTATCACTGTTATCAAATACATTTTCTAATTCATAAAGTTGGTAGTAATTCCCAGTAACTGATATTGTGGCATCTGACAGGGATATATATGCCCCACCCCATATTAAGGATCCCAAATATTTCTCAACAAATTTAAATTCTTAAACATATATAAAAATAGAAAAACTAACACCATTTTGACACATGATTGCAACAATGCATTGTGGGTTTGATGACATAAATATACTCAATCAGTTAATATTGTAACATCGTATGTGTTCACAGACTTAACAGTGAACCGATAACCATTTACACACAATATTAATACACAAACTGTACATTTTGGCAAATGACATTTGACCTCTACCAAGAGTAATACCCATGTAGACCTCATTAATGACATCCAAATATAAGGACTTTTGACCCCACCATAATTAAAAGGGTTTCACGACTTGACATATGGTGACCTAAAATGACATCTGCTTATATTCAATATGGCGAATCAACACACCAAGTAGGATATTATGTCCATCTTTCTTGTCTTGAGATATTGTATTTATAAGCTTAGTCATCATGATTTGCCTTCTGGTGACATCAGGTCACTTTTGACCTCCACCAAAACCAACCCAGATAGCACACAGCGTTGGGCCAACATTGGCAAATGGTTGGCATGCGTTGACAAGCGTTGGCGTTGGCTACATGCAATCGGGCCAACGTTGGTCCAATATAATGAAACCAACCGTTATACTTAGTACATTGGACCAACATTGGCCCGACGATTAATATCCCACAGTTGGGATTCAAGTATTGGGCCAACGTTGGCTCAATTATATATATCCAATGGTTGAATTATTACATTTATCCAACATTGGCCCAACGTTTCATATCCAATGATTGGTATTGAAATATTGGGCCAACGTTGGGCCAACGTAAATATCACAACGTTGGCCCACGATTGGGCTAATGTTGGGCCAACGTTGAACCAATACGTTGGCCACCCTATTACCAACGAGCACCCAACCTTCAGACAACGTTTAACCAACGTTGGCCCAACGTAAATCACAACGTTTTGCCAATGTTGGCCCAACGTAAGTGTGCTATCTGGGTCTGGCCAATTACGCGCTATTCTGTCCACTAAGAACAACAAAAACTAAAACATTAAGTCTAACATGTCTGATGATTGGGGGAGGGTGGTTGTTACACATTTACCCAACAAAAGTCTTATTTTCTGGACAAAGTTAAAATTTCTGACAATTGGGAAACATTTCCTGACAAATGCCATGATTTTCCAGATAAACCACACAGGCCCGGACATGTAACATATTGGCGTAAACAGGACAATGTTTTTTTTAATGTTCTCCAATTATAAAATGATAGTGAGCAAGGTCTTAAAATATAATTGGTAATCGATTGGTACTACGGTAATGTATATCAGGTGCATGGGTAATAGTAAAAACCAACACAGGTAACATTCACTCCATCATGAATACCTCAACTGTATTAAACATATTACAGCCAAATTCCTCACGCTGCAGTAAACAACACCTACTTTCCGCGATTAATAAATGTTTTTAAAGTAGTCACAAATTATTCCCTCATACAATACAGTAGGTACACGTCCTGTCATTAATATATATTGTTTAAATAGATCACAGTCAAATTCTCACTGCCACAAATAACTGTTTTAAAAGTATCAGAGCAACAATACGGAACCATATAATGCACAGTACCTGCCCGTGTGTGAATAAAGATCACAATCAAATTCCTCACTGAAGTCAATAGAAATAATCACATCTGCATATCATATCAATGGCTCCACTGATCTAGGCAGTATGGCTTGGAATTTATAAAATAATTTCTGTTTCGCCAAACAGTGGTCGATCGTACTCATCATGAACTTTGTGACTTGCCATGTTGCCATGAATACCTTCCTTGAAGGACCTTTACCCAAAGCCTTGTATTATTTGGGTTATAAATTGCTTGCGAAATACTCAGCATTACTCAAACTAATTATCCTCACTCGGGTCATCCACTCTCTACTACCAAATAGTTGTTTTAATTGTATAACAGCTAAAAATTGTCTTCAAAATACCATGACCAAATGCTTCACTGAAGTTAACATCGGTAATCACATATCATATGTAAACGCCATGGATCTCTTTGGACGTGGTCATGGTTAATAAAGTAATTTGTCCTGCCAAACTGGACGATGTCCTTAGTACTTGTCCTGCTGTCATGAATTCTCTGAAATAACTTCTTCATTGATCAGTCCATAATCAATTTCACTTTTGGAGTCTGGGACTAATCTTTCAGTACCCACTTGAAATTTCTGTTGTAACCAAACTGATAACATAAATCCTAAGAAGGACAGATAAAAAGAAAATACCATGACGGTGAGGAATGTTTTCTTATTTCATAAAGAATTTTGACAAATATTCATACTGCACTTAATTATTCTTGTTCTGTCCTATATATTACCTGCAGCATAGCGACGGGGAGGGGTCCACGTGGTTCTCCGCTCCCAACAAAAAATATCCAAATGCAGAAAGGCTATTCAAATAAATAAAAGCAATGAACATTTTTACTAGTTTGCACCCAGGTGACCTTCAAATGCCACTAAAGAACCCCCACCCGGGATACATTTCAACCCTAACTAACATGTAAATTATCATTCCCTATACTTAAATATCACCTCTCACTTGACCCCTCCCTGCGATATCACTTCGCCCTTATACCCCCTTGTTGAAAATAAATTGCCCTCATTGCATGGAGGATCCATACAAGGGTGACAATTTCTTTTCAACAAGGCGGCATAAGTGCAAAGCGACTGTGGGGAGGGGAAGTCAATTGGGCGGGGTGTTTCCTCTCCCACTGGTAAGAAAGTGTTTTGTTTTGGAGCTTTAAGTGTATCAAAATATGAATATAGTAGGTTGAATCTCTCCTATTTTAAATTTTGTAATTTACAAACTAGCTAGTCTCTAGTATAGAGGATATGTGTAGAGCAATTCCGCTAATGCTTGGCATAGATATTTTGAACAGTTTGATCCAGAATTGTTGTTCTTGGAGAAGCAAATTGGCTAAAAGTATGGTAAGCAGTTTTATACTAGGGGCCCACAATTGACAAAAAATAAGATAAGCCCATGGCCGTTGAGGGAGGGTCACTAAGGTCTGACGAATGGGGGTACTGATATTTTACCCGACAAAAAAAAATACCACCAACTCCATAACTTCCAACATGACAATGCCAATTCCTTTCTGATAAACCAGCACATAATTTGAAATGCAGGGGGTCATTGACCCCTAATGAGGCTGGTACTCCAAATGCCTTTTTGAGAGGGGCTAGGGATTAACAAGATCAGCACAAAGGGGTTGGAATCACTCCAATGCTTGTTGGGGGGACCACAGGAGGGTCATAATTATCCACACAAGCCCCATAAAGAAGTTTCATCTTGTATATTCATATACTGTAGGCCCCACCCAGTGACGTGGGAAAAGTAGGAATTACGTTCAATCAGAGGAATTTGTTTCTGAGAAATTCGAACATGAAGGTATTAACAACAGAGAAATTCAAACTTGGTCGGAATCTGTAAAATGGATACTAGGCAATACCCGCTCCCCACCCCACGCTTCTTAAAAATAAAAGCAGATTTGTTACTTATTTTCTGGCACAATTTTTGTATGTTATATTTATGGCAATATCTTGCATCTTAAAATACATTTTTTCCTCAAAAGGGGAGGTATGTTCCCTTGCACTTACACGTCCCCCGGAATACGTTTTAGCTAAAGACACAGAACATAACAACATTTCATCTCAAAGTAACAGTTATCACTCCTCACTTTCGGAGTCTCATTTGTGCTAGTTTGTCAAAAAGGAATTAGTGTCATTTTGGAAGTTATGGCTTTGGTAACTATCTATCCGGACAATCGTAGAACTTTGTCTGATAAAAATGTCAGAATCCCCCCTCAGTTGTCGGACCTTAGTGGTGCATGTCTGTGGATATAGATTTCAGTTAAATGTACGTGAATTTTTTCAGAGAGACCGCAAACATGAATGTAAACAGAAATTGGGACATAATCTGAATCAGTAAAAATGCTTAGACCCCTCCCCAGAAGGGCCATCAACCACATTGTGTCCCTCCCCCTCCTCCCCGGAAAATTTTCGGTCCCCGCATATATATATACTTTATATCAATATCTGGGATGTATTTCTAAGGTATATAATCTGGCTTCATATGACCATATACTACTTTATATCAGTATATGGATTAATGTTTGAAGTTATATATGGTTTGATATGGCCACATAAAACATTATATCCATATCTTGGATGTATTTCTAAATGTATCTATGGCTCATGATATGGCCATATAAAACTTTGTTATCCATATATGGATTAATGTGTTGAATATAGTTATATTTGGTTTGATATAACCATATAACACTTTATATCCATATCTGGGATGTATTTCTAAGTATATCTGGCTTCATATGACCATATAAAACTTGATATCCATATATGGATTACCATGTTAAATAAAGTTACGGTTTGATATGGGCATTTAAAACTATATATCCATATGGATTACTATGTTCATGTCGTCATTCCTCCCCTATAGAATTTGGTCTAGATACCCCCATAAATGCCCAACAGTGGGGGTAATAAATCATCAGCTCAAAGCCATGCAGGAGGAAGCTGTCATCTCCTCGTAATTGGATCGCAATATTG
>WXZC020000118.1:0-15870 GCA_011317855.2 Paelopatides confundens
TGAATAATGCTATATGGGCCATTTATTTCCACAAGCTGTCGGACGATAATAAGCCTAAACATCACCTTTGTCCTACCGGTGGCGACAGCTGGTGCAACTACCAGAAAGCTATAGTCGTTGGAAAACTGGATGGAAACCGCCACAAACGGAACCTGCCACATTTATTTATGGAATCTATGGAACCACTCTTTATGCGCATTTCTGCTGACACCTTGCTGAACATCGAAGCTGAACATCATGGAGCAAATGAAGATTAAACCCGGCCATAAATTAGGATAATTCTTATTGGAAATGGACAGCGAACGAGTCAGATGTGCTTGCAACAAACGAAGTGGGGAAGTCAAATCGAAGAAGGCGTCGACATATTAAGTAGGGATTTGAAGAAGGCTTAGCCACTAAAGAAGGGGGATGTGTATGATGCATAGGTATTGTAATGCATATGATCTACAGTGCAATACTCTTAGTGAATCATGAAGTGATTTAGGTATAGTAACATACAATGTTTATGGGTTAATGCATTTTTCACAGTATGTCAATGCATTTTTCACAGTGTGTTATTATTTAGCAGTGTAGTATTTCAATCAAAGGCCGTTTCTCAGTTTGTGTATTTTGCACACTATTACCCTCATTAAACAAGCAATTGATAAGTTATGTATATGAAACCTTTACAGCATGTAGGAAATATATGTATTTATGTTATGAATTTTTCAGTTTGTTGAAATATCTTCAAATATTTTAGTTATTTACTTAATTAGCGTTAACGAAGATGTTTATTAATTAAAACTAATACTAATTTGAAAATATGTATACACTATTGTTGTGTTAGAAGCTGATGGTTTCTCTAAGTCGCCTCACAGTTGGGGCCATGTTGTGTTAGGGGTCTTTTAGTTTTCTATCGCTGGGTCACCATGTCATGTTGGATTAGTATCTTGTCCCTTTTGTGTAGCCAAACGTTGGACGTCATGTCGTGGTTGGTTTCTAGTACTCCTCGTTTCTTATCTTGATGTTCTGTCAATCTTATAGGTCGATCCACGCTCGGGCTGCTTGTCGGTGATCGGTAAGGGGATATGTGTTAGTTATTTTAACACAAAAAGTTAACAAAGTACGAAAACACAGTTACGGTGAAAATTCTTCCCTCCTGTCTGTATTTGTTTTTGTATCTTCTAAGTCTCAATCGTTCCAGCTTTTATTTAAACAAAGCATAATTCTTTAACATCTTAAAATTAAACGTTCCGCTTTTATTGTTTCTCCAATCTTACTTCTCAAATCATTTTCTCTTAGAGACTCCCCGTCTCAGTTCTTAACCTTCTTCCTAAAATCACTCTCCCCTTCCAACCCCTAGCGTCCCTCTGTGCGTTCCATTCTCCCATGTTCACTGCCTGCGGGGAAACACGTGGTCTCTTATATACTTCCCCATTAAAACCACGCTAACTCACGTATCATTCCTGCGGACTCTCCGGATAACATCCGCGTGTTCGCTTAATGCTTTCTGATTGGCTGTGCTTCGCGGCAAAAACGTATGTTAATTCCTAACAAACCGTGATTGGACACAATATTAATGTATGGCCATAACTGATCGAATCAGAACGCGTGTGGGCGGAACTAAACAGACTGGCACGCATGTTTGACTTACATGTGTTTTAACACTATGGGAAAACGAACAACTTGAAAACTTATAATTACTTGTGCTGCGGCAATTCAAACAAGCGCACAAGATCAAAGGGAATCTACATGAACTGACGAATACAAAATGATCAAAGAATACGTTTCGGCGTATGGAAGGCAAAATGGCGATCTTCGCAATACCCAAAACACAATGGCTACATCCCTCTTAACTTTCTAAAATCTTGACCAAGATTTTAAAATACATATGTATGGAACACATTTGCTTAAAACATTACAAAAAAAAATACTGAAAAAGTGAAGTCACCAGAAAACATAAACAAATACATATTTCAGTGAATAATCTTTTCTGTGCGTGATTACCCTTAATCTTAATGTAATTAATCTCAACTATTAACCATTTAACTTACATCCTTTTTACTCTCAACACAGGCGGTGCAGACAGTAAGAATCTGGAGGAAAAGTTACTCAAGACGTTTCAATCTGATATTTACTAATGTCAGGAACTGACCTTTAAACCAATAGTCTTTATGAAGAGTCAGTACTCAATTCATCAACACTAAGAAGAACTCATGTATGTGGTAACCACATACGATAACCATAACGCATTTACAACTTAAAACTGTAACACTTCGTTAACTAGATGGAAACCATCCAAGAAGAAATTAGAAAAATTAACTCTATACCAGGCACAATGTAACTGTCTGCCTTCCTTTTCGTATGAATGCGTTTTACCTTCGCATATCAAAAACACCACATCTCTTGTTATTTCACTTTTAAAGAGGTCGATAAAGAAAAATGAATTAGACCTAAGGTCGAGCTTTTATCTCGAAGAAGTTCCTTGGCTATACATCTAATTGCAATGTGAAGACCAAAATACATTTTCTTAATTATTTGAAAACTCAACAGAAATTTCGAAGACGAATTGAGTCTTGCAAGTAGTAAAACAACAATACCATTTGCATTAGGAAGTACTAAAATATACCAAAGAGCGACGTTTACACTTTACGACAAACATGTGCGGTATGAGCATATATATGCTTTTAATAGTCTTCAACAATAACTATACTTGCAGTGATAAACATTTTTAAACTGACTTTACTTCTTTAATTCAACACCATAAACTTGTAACGCGAGATGGACCTAAAATAAGAGGTACCATCAAGATCAATTAAAAACTTACTGTTACTCTTAAAATGTTATTCACTTGTCTACATATTAAACTATGAGGTAGACGTTTTCAAACTTAAACAACAATGTCTTACAATTTATGTAAACAATCTCATAAGCATTTTATGCGGCGCACCTGTAATTTCAATACGATTTTCCAAAAAAAATCTAAAATATTTTCTGTATTTGCATAAGAACCGATATTCCACCAATGTATGCTACAACTTTCCTGACCTTGAACGCTGTAATATACTCCATAAGGAGGCTCCTTGTTAGTCGTAACATAAACAATATTTTGGACAAAATATAGTTAGTACGAGGTAAGTTTTAGCCTAAGCCTGTATATAACACTACCAGTAGTAGTATACATTCCCTACGAAATGATATGGTGGCCAGGTCCCATCCACAAAACTAGTTTTGGGGTGGGCGGGGGTTTGGACTCGGTTAGGGGTTGACAACATTTGGTCTGATGAGGACATTTTCTTAGTTCGTCATATGGGTACACTTCAGGGCGGTTTCTAAGTAATTTGTAATACAATTTTTGTTAACCAAATAAAAATAACATTTTTTCATTTTCTGGGCAAATACGTCGGATACACGGGGGGAGGGGTGGGGTATGTATGGTACAACAAACGCAACAATCAATACCCAACGACGGGTGAAATCTCTCCGGCTGTATCGCTTGTTAAGCTAATATCCTGCTATAGTATTGGCAAACAACCCCCCTCCCATCTGTCGCCGCCACTGGCTGTACCGTATACCAATTGTAACCCGGTTAAACCCCACCATCGGACTCTTCCTTGACAATGTTAAAAAGAACGGAGAACCATCAAAAAAGTTGACAGTCTTACGGACAAATTATCTCTACCTCCGATCATGACTAGAAAACAAACTTACAATTTACACTCGATTTTCGTACGCACTACACCGACACAATACAAGTCATTGTACTTTGTAATAAGCCTAGTCTTATATGCAGATATTTTCATCACCGAGCACGTCATTACACTCTACGATACCCACACTTTTAAATTGGCAATTGGGACACAGAACGGTCTTTATGTCCTTCTATGTAGCAGTGGCCACTTGCCATAGGGGGAGGAGGGATCCACCGAAAAATTCAAATGAAGTTAGTGATAATGATATTTTAAAACTAGTAATCACCTGGTCCTGCCTGATTCGAAAAGATATGCCTTATATTCAAAGGCCCGAGGTCTGAAAATGTACACGAGGTTCGCGAGCTCACAACCAATTCCTCTCTTCTCCAATATTGTGATCTGCGCTACTATAGTTACCTTATATGCATGTATTCTCTCTTCAAATACGTACCAATATGACACACCCATGGGCGTCGCAATAGAAGAAGAAGTTTGGGAATTACAACTCACCCCTCAATAAGTTGTGTTTTTTTACAACTGAAAACAAATCTACGCCTGTAGCCCCAGTGATGTTATTTTTCGATACTGACACATTTACATATCATATTACGCCCATGGGCACTCAGTTAATGGTGGACGTTCCAGCACACCCTACTCCTATGCTTTACCGCTGAGCACCAAGCTAGACGGCAGTATGTACCAGTTCAAAGTCTTCGGCACGACTCGGCCAGGAGTCGAATTCCCAACCTCCCGGCTGTAGGACGGATACTGTAACGACTAGGCCACGCTGCAGTGATGTTGCTACGCGAGGATATGAAATTGCGAAACAAGTTAATATATCAGGGCTGTGATTCAAACTTGGGGCGGAGTTATGATTCGCGGGGGAGAGGTCGAAGCTGAGGAGATATCCCACATGTTGTATTTTGGAACTTTAAATGGTTGGATAAATATGACATTTCTGAAAGCAAAAACAAAAACTTAAAAAATGGAAAAGAAAGCACCAATTTGCATCTAATTAACCTTAGGCCATTTTTTAAGAAAGTGTCCTGCTACGGTGTCCATTTCATCAGTGTTGTCGTGTAGAATTGTGTCATCGCTTAGCTTAAATTAGGCTGTTATGTTTTCTTTTATCAGTTTTATCGTATTTGTCTGTATTCATTTTGTAGGAGTTCGTCGTTTTACAGAACTAAATACAAGGATGTGTTTGTTAGACTCCTTTCTTCTTAATGTCTGCGTGGAGTGTTGTTTGGAATAGGTGGATACATTTCCTGAATTATATCGTCTCCAGTAATCTAAGTGGTCCTCAAAAGGTTTTAGTTCAATTATTTGGGGGGAGCTTAACTTTGACGGGAATCCATAGTAGTTACTGTCGTCGGTTGGTTGTTCGTCTTCCTCTTCGCACAGGAAGAAAAGTGATTTCCATCGTATGTGTTTGATAACGCTTTAAATTACCCCTATCAGTTTGCGTGTGTATAGGTTCGCTGGTGAAATGGGGGGGGGCACTCGATTAGGGGTTCACAACATTTGATATGATGAGGAAATTTTCTTAGTTCGTCTAACACATATCGGTAAACTTCAGGGCGGTTTCCGAGTAATTTGTAATAACATTTTTTTACCAAATAAAAATGATAAAAAGGTTTTTTTTCGTTTGTCTGGGCCAATATGTCGGATAGACGGAGGGGTGGGTAAGTATGGTAAAACAGATGCAACAATCAATACCCAACGACGGGTAAAATCTCTCCGCAGAGGTTTTTTAAGCCGGCTGTATTGCTTGTTAAGCTAATATCCTGTTATATTGTTGTCGAACACCCCCTCCCCCGCTCCCATATGGCGCCGCCACTGACTATACCAATTGTAACACGGTTAAAACCAACCATTGGACCCTTCATTGACACTGTTAAAAAAGAACGGAGAACCATCAAAGAAGTTGACATTCTTACGAACAAATTATCTCTACCTCCAATCATGACTAGAAAACAAACTTACAATTTACACTCGATTTTCGTACGCACTACCCCGACACAATACAAGCTATTGTACTTTGTAATAAGCCTCGTCTTATATGCTGATATTTTCATCACCGAGCACGTCATTACTCTACGATACCCACACTATTAAATTGGCGATTGGGATACTGAGAACGGTATTTATGTTCGTCTATGTAGCAGTGACCGCTTGCCATATGGGCAAGGAGGGGAGGAGGGATTCACCCGAAAAATGCAAATGAAGATAGTGATAATGATATTTTAAAACTAGTAATCACCTGTTCCTGCCTACTTCGGAAATATATGCCTTATATTCAAGGGCCCGAGGTCTGAAAATGTACACGAGCTTCGCGAGCTGAAATACATTTCTCTCCTCCAGTATTGTGGTCTGCGCTACTATAGTTACCTTATATGCATGTATCCTCTCTTCAAATACGTACCAATATGACACACCCATGGGCGTCGCCATAGAGGTATAAGTTTGGGAATTACCACTCACCCGTCAATGAGTTGTGCTTTTTTACAACTGAAAACAGTGATGTTATGTTTCGATACCGACACCTTTACATATCATATTACGCCCATGGACACTCAAGTAATGGTGGACGTTCCAGCACACCTTACTCCGATGCTTTACCGCTGAGCACCAAGCTAGACGGCAGTGTGTACCAGTTTAAAGTCTTCGGCTTGACTCGGCCATGAGTCGAACTCCCAACCTGCCGGCTATAAGACGGATACTTTAACGACTAGGCCACGCTGCAGTGATGTTGCTACGAATGTTCTTCATAAACTATGTAAAGCGGGTCTGTTTCATTTCTGTTCGTACTTCCGAACGACTAATAGTGCTAGTCTTCCATGAGGAGCAGTGTTGTAACATATATTATATGTCGTTAGTTGTATAGTGCTCAATACGGGAGCAGAGCATGAAGACATAGTAAATGACTGGCTACAACTAGAGGTTCACCCTCTTCGGGTAACTGATATGTGTTTGGTTGTGCGCGCAGATTTGTGAGACATTAGGCAAGCTTTCGTTACTCTGGAAGATCAGGAAGGAAACTTTCCTCCTTCCTCCAGAACCTCCCAGCCAAAAGTTAAATGAGCAAAGTTAGCCAGCAAATACTCGACAGGATAAACACAAACATATGGTAGAAGACTTTCGTTCAGCAATAGCGGAGCACAGCATCAGTGATCGAATGGTTCAAAAGTATGGTAATCAAAAGCACCCACACCTTCATGGTATTTGATATCGTCGACTACTACCCATCCATCTCACATGAATTACCACAACAGTCAATCACATGTGTTCAATAGCACAGTACATTCACGAGGCGGGATGTGACCACCATCTTCCATGATAGAACATAATTGCTCTTCGACAAAGACAAATAATGGACAGAACGAAAATCCGCTGCCATGTTGACGTTACCATCGCAGCATGGGCTGTTTATACTGCGCTATGAGTTGCAAACTCGTGGGGCTCTTGGTACTACATTCGTTAAAAACCACTTTTGTCATCCGAAGCACAATCAGCATATACCGTACTGAAACGACGGCTTGGCCGTGTTCAATAACATAACGCGAAATACCTCTAATAAAGCCTGGAACACCATCGCAAACATATTTCAAAAACTTGGTCTCGAAAGCACATTTCAAACCAATCTGAAATCCGTCAGCTATCTCGACATCATCTTCAACCGGGAAACCGGTATATACAAACCAGACGCCAAGCAAAATGATGAACCATTGTACGGGCACCGCATGACGAACCACTCACCAACCATATTAAAGAAAATACCAAACAAACCACCTGTCATGTGACAAGACATCATTACTAATGCCGCCAAGCATACCAGGAGGCATTGGATTCCAGTTGACACCAAAACAACTGGTTATAAAACGACACCGTCAGAATATAAAACAGAATATAACATGGTTCACCACCCCTCCCAAAAAAAACATGTTGGGGAACTTTCCTACGGTTAATCAAGAATGATTTTCCAACGGAGCACAATTTATACAGCTTAGCTATACCTGCCTTCCCAATATAAAATCAATCATTGTCAGCCAGAACAAGAGCCTCCTTCAAGAAAGACAACCACAACTTCAAATCAAGCCAAGTGCAAATATAGAAGCAAATGTCGCACAACATGAGTAATCTACAAAGCTGACGTTACATATAACAAAGACAGAGCACATTCATACATTGGAATGACTGCCGGTAAATTTAAAACCTGATACAATAATCACACACAATAAATCAATCAAAGTACATCTGGAACCTGACGAAATATTTTCCGTATCAACTGGTCAATCATATCACATCAACCCCGCATATCAGTGACCAACAACCTATGTTCTCTAGTCACATATTACATTCAATGAGAAGACTACTCAGTAAAATAGGTAGTATGACTAGACTCACATTTAAAATGATTTGATTTTTATCCTGATCTTTAAGTAGCCTACTTGTTATGTTAGCATGGATTTAGTTCAGTAGAATAGCGTGAGCAAGAGCTTTGTGATCCTTTTAGTATAATAACCCTGTTAATTTTTAGTGTAGGTCCAAAATCATTTAAGGTAAACAGAAGTCAAAGTCAGAAAACCTTGTATACGCACAATAACGCTAGAATTGGTCAGGCTTCATAAGTAGTATACACGTTAATGTCTGTCAGTACAATGAAGCTATTGTTTTGGCGGAGGTGAATGTTTAACATAGGTCAACCTCTGAAAACATAGTAACGAGAACTAAAGAAACACAGCTTGGTTGAACTTCAAATAACCATGTAGGTCATTCTTATTACGACACAGCTTCAAACTTGATATGTACCGTATGTCAAATAATACAAGAACCATGCTGTTATTGGTTAAGGTCAAATGTTATTTGTGTTCAAAGTCTTCACACCTTGTAGACAGTATGTCTGAAACATCATAGTTGATATATAGGTTGAACTTAGTGAGAACACAACCATATTGTTTTCTTTTTAAGGTGTGATATGGTTTAAAAACAAAAACAAAATCCGCTTATGTGTCAGATTGAATGAACTCTATTACCATTGCAAAGTATATGGCAAGTTGAAAATTTCAGCTAATTAATATGCAAATGTATGCATTTGGGCATTAATTATGCATGACCGACTAGCTAATTTTTCTATATATTTTAAACGACAATAACTCCATCATTATTCACCCTACACTTATAACCAATACATCAATATAAAGCTATTTTAACAGGGAAGGGCGTGGAGAGGGCCTTACACAGTGAGGTTGAGCAGTGTTTGTGCTGAGGTTTCTCATCTGTAGAAGCACAATGGTATAATACTGCCCTTACAGAGCTTTTTATAGCTTCCAGGTCTCCTTTGTTTTGGCGAATTGCAATCCCGTAATAGTTCTGTAAACGATTGATGGCAGTATCGGTCAATCTTCCCTTCCTTCCACCCAGAGACTTGTCATCTGGGAGACGATTTCCCCGATGGTCGCCACGCAACTTCCTGAGCCGAGTACCACGTCATTTTTGTACGTGGCCAACACATTCTTTCTTCACTATATCCACATCCTTATAGGGCTTTGAGGCTTTGACCATTTTGAATGGTGATATATCCCCATCACCGATATAATTCACATACTGGAGATCATGGATTTCTTCTGATCGGGAAAACATCTGTTTAGCACCAGCTGGCTCCATGGATGCCGCAGACCCAGTATGGTTGATAGGACAATTGTCGTTAGCCTCCCACTACTGGTATTCAATGCTGTCCTTGCATTTTGTTGACCAAGTTTCACAACTGTTGCATTTCCTCACCAGTACACTAACGTCAAGTACTTTTCCTGTGTCTACGGAAATGAAAGTAACCACCCCGTTGAGGGACGCATGACACGTCGCTGCCAAGTACCATCAAGCGACACTGAACACTGCTTTCCTTTCTTTCTGACCTGTTCACCAGCCTTTTTCATGCTCTCTGTTGCCTGACTTTTATAGGCTACACAAACTTTGTCAACAAGATTTTGCCATGTTTTGACATTCATTGGGTTCGGCATATTCATGTGCCCACAAAATGACTTCAATGCCCCGAAACCTTTGCCAATGTTTCCAAATGCAAGACTATTTGTTGGTTTAGTCCAAACGACAGATACCCACTCACAGTAGCAGTGCTGGGGGATCTTAACTCTCTCTCTCTTTACTCTATTGCTGTTATAAAATGTGTAACTATAGGGATATCATGAACAACAAACATTGAATTTGCGTACTAACCCATGCTTATTTTCAGTACCTGCTGCTACAGTGAGTCCATTTTGCATACATTTTGGACACAGAAACTGGTTTATCAACTCGATAATACTTTCAAAACTAAAAATGAATAGGCCATCAGTAATCTCACCAGCTATATTATAACTTTGTTCAGGTGTATATTGTTTCCCCAAGTTTATTTTCTGATGCACTTTCATCAGTGTCATCTAATCTTTGTCGTTTTGGTGTTGATGCACTTTCAGTTTCACTATCAATATCAGTAACACTAGGCCTAACGTTATGCTGTTCATTGTTAGTATGCCTATTACCATAACAAATTCCTGCAAACGTTCTTTTTATTTCCAATTATTATATATATTAATAATACTACACCACTTATTTCTACAATCCCTCACAATTTTTCTCCAAAATAAAGTTCAAAACTCCGATAGAAATGTAATTATTGATGAGCAGTATTTATCACAACTGCACAGTATAGATTTCACAAAATGCAGGCAGACAGGTCAGTTGGTGCATTAACACCTGACAACCTCTTTCAATGTGCTAAAAAGTATTATTCAAAAAAGAAATCAAATCAAATCAAATCTGTTTTACTTTTTGAGTTATAAACATCCAAATTACAAATTTTAATTTTTAATTTGAAAGGTCAAATTTATCAATTTCTGGGTAGCTATGTGTCTAACATTTTGAGACATGTTTCTTTACATACTGAAGTTATAAAAAGTCTTAAATGCCAAGTTTTGGTGAAAATGAAAAAAATGAAAAAAAATGAAGCCATAGCACACCTTAATGGTACTGATCGAGAAAATACAATATTTATTATATCGATCAATAATATAGTATTTCTACTGTGAAATTGATATCATACATATCACAAAATAGGCAATCCTTTGTTTAGCTTTTAATAAATCATTATTCATAGAGGTGAATTGTACAGGTAATTATAAAATAATGTGATACGTTCCATTTGATGATGAAACCCGTGACAGGGTGACATTTAAAAAACATATCAGTAAAGTTAAATTACTAACCAATTTTAAACTTTTATTATGTATGATATTGTTTCTAAACATGAAATCAATACCAGCTGCTCATATGATTCGAGTTTCGTAGGTGTACAGTGCGTTTCACATTGGGTCGTGTTATGATTGGTATACTGTTTCAACCCGTACAGTTACCAGTTTTTCTTACATTGACACGTTCTCGTCCATTAATATAGTTGCGGGTGTCATTATCATCAAGCCCTCGGTGTGACTTGATTTCAAAATGGATTTTAAATTTAAAGTGAAACATTATTGGCCGAAACATGCTACCAAAGTTGCAATGATCATTTGTACGATTAAAATATTTTTAAAGTATACCAAAGTTTTTATTTGATATAAATATATTCTTCTGCGTATTGCTTATTCCGTGGATGAAATACAATTTGTGTTTCTCTGAAGAATACATCGTGCAATGATTTTTCAAATCCTATATATAGACAACACATCAAACGATGGGCAATTCGTTGGAATTGTCTTACTTAGAAGTTTGCGATAAAACAAAATAAACATTTGTTAAGTTATATTTATAGTACACGTTACCTGTCATGAAATGGTGTATTTGATTGTATGCATTATACAAACCAATCAAGTAACAGAGAAAAGAAAATGAAACATACAGCATTGTTGAAAGCGGTATGGTAGATGTCTGTATAAGATACATTCCATACATCATTGTTACAAACTGTATGGTAGATTTTGTATCAGATACATTTCAAATGTACTCTTCTTTTATGTGACCCTGCTGGAATCCACATTTACGATATGATAAGGGGGATGGATGTATTTCGTTATGTGGTCACATCCATGGCTACAATACCAACACATGAGTTAGGACTGGTCTTATATAATATCCATACCAAGTATGGGGTTGTGAATATTTTTCCAATATTTTCCCTGCATTGCTTGTAAAACATTTGTATCATGTATATTACACACCATGTGTGAAACGTTACTTAGGTTGTACACCTTATTAACATTAATTATTTTTTTATTAAGTTTAGTTTTTCGTTAATGAACCAATTTATTGTCACAATCATCGTATTAACATATAGTGAATCCAAAGTGATCCTTCAACGATTGTGTATTTTTGGTGTGCATTTATCCCCGATAGCTTCCATACATAGTTGGTACACCATTTGAATCATATATATTATACAATGTGTATTCAATAACGACTAGGTTATAAAGCTGTGGACAGTAATGCATTTGCTTAGTTCAATTGTGTTATTGTTAATAAATCAATCGAATATAGTCATGTACTTTTGTTAATCATCGTGCAACAGACCTCCTACTTTTGGTAGAAGTCAACGTTGTAACAAAATAAACATTACAAGTAAAGAAGTACTCCTTGGTTAAATTTGGTATATATGTCACCAGTCAGTGAAAGATCTTGTTGACAAGGAAACACTAGCATGTTTACATTTTTTTCCATGTGTAAACATTTGAAATGTTTGTACAGATTAAAACTCCATACAAAATATTATATCCATAAAAGGATGCAAATAACTAATAGGGGACACATTTAAAACGCATCACATTATACCATGTTGAGAAGCATTGCCCATTTAACACGAATATAGCGCATGGATTTACTTACGTTTTTCAAATATGTTTTCTCCATTTCTGTTTTGTGTGTAGTGTCATAATATAAACTAAAAAGAAACTACTGTATGCGATTTTGTTGGAAACCTCTAGCGAGCAGAGTTCACATATAAAGGCTGTGTATTTTTAGGGAGAGGACGACGGGAGTAGACTCAAAGCTCATGATCTGTCGTCCATTGCTGTCTTTTTTGCATATTATTTCTACAGCGAAACTGTGGTTATCATCGGTTTGCTGTATTATTGGTTTGGTGCTGAATCAAAGACGTATATACTAAAGCCCAACTGGTGCCTGAATCGAAGACGCCTATCCTACTACTAATATTACTGTACTACTGTTATACCACATTACTACTACTAACAATCCGTGTGTGTGTTTGTGGAACTGAACTTAGTTAGAGTATATGATGATATATGGCCTACTACTACTACTATATTTATACATAAAGAATCAAAGTTAGTACTACCATCATTGCCGTACTTGATATCAGCGTTCGTCATCTTACAGAAGATGTATGTTTAAAAGAAGAGGATTCAACAAGAATTTCGCAATAGCCTATTTTAAATATAAAGAGAAGCTCTACTTTCATTATACTGAATAACTTGTACTTGGGTACATTATTTGCATAAGTTTTATGATTACTCATTCCGTAACAGTAGGCCTAAAAAGAACAAACTACAGTGGAGGCAGAATATGGGAACTAAGCCTTGGGTAATCGACAAATCAAAATGTAAATATTGATTGTTTGTAGAAACACTCCTACGTCGACCCTAGTCAGCATGACATGTGTAATACAAAAGTTATTTACATATGTTAAAAAGCATCAGTATTCCCAAAACACTTTAGCGCGATAAATGTCTTAAACGTTCTCAAAAGTACACCCCTTGAGGATATACCCTTCCAATTTGTTCATAGACAATGATGATATTTAAATTTGACAAATATCTCAGAGAGAGCAATGATGAGGGTGTCAAATACTTGTTAAAGTCTGGACATATCGGGGGAATAATGATGACCATTAAAGGGACATTGTATTAATGAACACATATAGAGTAGTGCGCATGCGCCAGTCGTGTTCACACGAACAGTGGTTACGGTATTAATAACTCGTTTGTAATTAAAACAACCAGATCGTGTGAACTTAGTCCCTGATAGCCATACCTAAGCTCTCCATTTATCGAACTAGTCGAATCGACTCAATCATGTGAGCTTATAAATATAAAGTTTCGTCTTTCACGTAATTACGATTTCTGCAGTTCATGACATTCAGTGATACTTTCAATATTACTGGCATAGTCAATCACATATTTAAAGATAGTGTTTCGTGTGTTATTTTGGGTTATTGAGTAAGCACAGTTATATATTGAATAGTACGTACCATGCACATGTCTGGGTAAACACATAGGTGATTTAGAAGAATTTAAAAACATATTTATGATGCAATACCATGCGACGAAAACATATGGTTCCCAATTTTTAAGAACACTCGAAAAATTATACAGCAACGCATTAGTATTGTTAACATACATATTCATAAGTGACAAGGAGGTCTTTAATTTTAAATGAAAATAAAGTGAATTTGATTGGTTCAGGCTGGTTTCATTTTGTAAAGTGTGTGGTTATAATAATACCTTTTAATATTACCAATATAAGGAAGTTGAACACATTACACTATAACAGAGCGTGCTGTTGACTTGTATATAACATGTATTAGTGTCGGGCAGTCTCCATCTGCCTTTTACTGGAATCGATATCATCGATGCAAGCACATCAGCCATTTGATCCACATTCATGTAAGTTAAATACTGTTTTTTTTTATATTAGTTGTAATACTTAATTTACATTTACCTACTTCAATAAATATGGATGCTGTTATGCTTTCAAATTAGCTAAATATGTATAACTTTACATTTTTATGTTATTGATAGAAACAAACTTGTTCTCATCCAACTTCATATAAGTGAACTACAGTGTACTTTAAAAACAAGTAGGTAATCCAGGGAATTACAAATATCATCCCACCCAATATAGTCATCTAGTTATCCACGCACAGTATTACGTATATACCGTTTATTATCTATATCATATGGTTGACTGGTTACACACAGTTGCGACATCAGGATTTCCAAAGTAGGGGCAGGGAATGGAGAGGAAGAAGACAGTTTGGGTGTGGCAAAAATCGTCGGAAAAAATACATGCCGCCTGTTTGGGACAAGTCTCCCAGTTGACGAAGACACAAATATCGTTTGGGAAAATGTACATCTAATATGTCGGGTATATTCGCCCAGTTCATATGCCGTACGTACAGTAGTATGTTGCATTTATACTTATTGTTCTTAAAATGTCTGACAAAATTGTTTTTGTATCACATACTTATTTGTTTTACTTAGTTCAACTGTGGGTTGAGGAACCGGGAAGCCTCATGACTGGGGGGTTCGCACCATGCTCCCACTGGCACCATTGACAACATGATTTAGTTCAAGCTAAATCGAATATGTTATTGTGTGTGTCCGTCATCTGTGTTCATTTGACAGTGTAATATTCTAGTTTGTTTTGCCGCCAAAAATCAATGCAGCATTTCACTTTACACGTTTCTTGAAATGCTGCAGTGAGTTCCTCATACTAACATACATATAGCTATAACTTTGTGAACAAACATAAATACGTATGGAGATTTTGACTTAGCAGTGGATTTAGTAGCCAAGTTGAGGCTCATTTTGTAATGTAATGCTAAAACAATAAGTTTTGGTTTTTGTTACATTTACCCTTTGACCAATTACGTCATCGTTCATGGAGTCCCACAGGGGCGTAGCTATAATGTATTAACGGGGGCTGTCATGTGGGAGGGATCTAAGCAGTGTTCGATATACGGGAGGTCAGGGGCTTGACCCCAATGCGTTTTGAACCCCCTTCATACCTGTTTCATGGTGATTCTGGGGAGTCCTAAACATACGCCCAAAAATAGACCGGTCACCCCATCCTTTTTTGAGAATGACACCAGTTAATTCATCAAATTACCCCCATATGTGGTATGTATTGATAACCTAAACATTTAAAAAAGAAAACAATGTGGAAAGGAAAATCATCATGGGGGAGGGGTGTGGATAAAATCAGGCCGTTTGTATAGCAAAGTCTCCCAATTGTGGGCAACATACAAAACATATCGGGTATATATTGTTCGCCCATGTAATAGGTGGGTTTACTTGCACTTCCATAAATTATTGGTTTGTCGACTAAATCTTGATCCCTCTCAGCTGTCGAATAGATTCAGGTTCATCATTTTTTATAGACGGGATTATTGGGGCTCGGCGTGCGGATACAACCC
>WXZC020000119.1:0-15858 GCA_011317855.2 Paelopatides confundens
ATTATTAGAGGTAAGATATTGTTCAACTTGATGAGCCACAGCCCTTTCCATGATCTTGGAGATGATAGGTAAAATACTTATTGGGCGGTAGTTCTCCGGATTGGTAGTATTACCTTTTTTGAAAAGTGGTGTTACTTTGGCCAGTTTCAATTCATCAGGTATAGAAGTCGATGAAATAGATATATTGATAATATGAGTGATTGGCCCAGTAAGTATTTCTGCACCATCTCTCAAGAACCTGGAAGGAATACCATCCAATCCAGTAGACTTAGTTATATCCAAATATTTCAGTTGTGTCCCAACATAATCATCAGTTATGGGAGACAATGTAAAATTGCTACCCCTTACTTTATGATACAACTTGTTAAATGAATTGGAATTGGTGGAGAAAAGGTTATTACATCCAGGGAGCTTGTCGACAAGTTTAGAAGCAATACTGGTAAAGAAATCATTAAACTTTGAGGCAACCTTCCTAGATGAAAAAAAACATTTCTCCTTCATCTTCAAGTACAATTTTAGCTCTAGACCTAGACTTTTTCTCATATCCGAGCTCTTTAAAATTATTCCACAGTTTCTTAGGATTATTTCTATTCTGTTCAATTTTACTGTAGAAATGATTAGACTTTGCTTTTTTAATCATACGCTGAACTTTGTTTCTGGCTTCACAATACATTCTTTTAGCAGTGGTATTAGATCTATCTTTTTTAAATTCCTGAAGAAAAGAATCTCTGATCTTAATTTGCATCACAATTTCAGCATTAAACCAGGGTTTTGTTCTATTCTTTAATCTAACCTTTTTAATAGGAGCAACACTGTCAATAATTTCAGTAGTAATATCTTTAAACTTAGACCAGGCAATATTTATAACAAAGCAATTCGTAACTACAGTTCAGTCAACATGTCTAAGCTTCTCCAAATATGTATTGACATCATATTTCTTTATGGATGTCATTTTAACGGTGTTATGACCATCGGCCACTTTTTTTGAGATTACGAGTACAATATATTGATAATACCAGACTGTTTAAGCTTATCATAGCAACTGTATGGAATCAGATCGATACAAGTGGAAGATTCTGAATCAATTCTAGTAGCTTCATTGATTATACTTTTCAGTCCCGAAGTATCAAGAAACTTATTTATCTTCCTTGAATTATAGTTATATGTTAGTATCTACAGCACTATTGCTTCTAGGCATGTTTCAAGGAAAGTTAAGAACGTATTTGGAGTCTGCTGTTGGAATCGATAGAATGTGCCAACAGTAAATGGTTTAGACTTGTGTTGGAAGATGCCTACCCAAACTGCTTCTAGGCCATCTACTTCTAAGTCATCTCTTCTTGTAGCAGCTTTGGCATTGCGTGCGTACACGCAGACGCTAACTCTATTTCTATTCCTATCTGATTATGCCGCCAAGATGCGTTTCTGACAAAGATATGGTAACAGCGTTGGTTTTAGTCGCTATGTATCTAATCTCATCAATTTTTGGTGGTAGGGATCGAACATTCAGGTGAATGTGATGTAGCCCTTTACTTTCAAATGCAGTGTAGTCATATGTACGGAGGTCAATGTGAGTCGGTACTTCATCTGCTTGAGAATAATCTTCAGGAAGAACATTCTCAAGATATTCATAACATATGGTAACTCTTTCCAAGTACACTACATTACACTTGAATACAAAGTCATCATCAGAATTACAAAGGTGGTTGTATTTTGGATCAGTGATAAGACCATCAGAACATCTAATATGAGTCCAGAAGTCACATTCATCACAATATATAGCTTTGCTCCTGGAATTAATTCCTATAGCACATTTCGTTCTTGTAGAGGTTCTGGATTAGTTTCAATGTCTCCACTCCGGAAAATACACAATATGGCTGTCCTGATTATCAGGTTACTGGAATTGCAGTGGTGGTTGTAGTTGTGAGAGCCAAATTTATTTAGTAACATAAATAAGTAGACACCATGTTCACCAAAATCACTTCTATGGGGTGATTTTTCAGGAAATATCGAGAATTGATATGGAGAGTCATCTGTTGGTCTATGCAATTGGATAAAATGACATAGTAAATGACAGTCATCGCTAAAATGTTCAAAACATTCATGTTCACATGAGATAAAGTCGCACCGAGTAGAAATATCAAGATTATGTATTGATACTAGCCGTAACTAACTTAGAGCTAGCTCCACAAAACCGCTCTATACTGTCACTAGTTCTATTGGATGAGTTCCGCGACTTTCGTGTAACAAAATAAAGAACGGTACAACATTCTATACAGAAATCATTACTCACGTCCATAGTTGAAACCGTACATTTCTGGTAAATATTAGGATAAAAGCTTTTACCCTACAGGTATTCATCCAGAGCGAAATAAAAGCCCACGTATTTCTTGTTTTTCTTTACTGAACTAGTAGTAGTATGGTGCGCAGTTGCCGGTCCACCTATGCACCAGACGAGAGTTATACCACAGAATAAAAGAAAATATTCAAAGAATAACACATATTTTAATTGTATGGAATCTATGATTATATTTTCATATAACGGAAGAATTCAGATAAGGTTAGTTTACTGTGTGAAATGCGTACGTTATGATATGCACGTGTTGTATATCAAATTAATAAAAGGAGTGTTTATGTTTCAGTAAGAAGTGTTAAACGCCCCGTTTAACAGAGAAGATTGCCACCCTTGGCAGTTTATTGATTACATTTTCTTCAGCCGTCCAACGGTTAGAATATGCTTCGTGGAAACTTATCGTAATCGACATGTTATACCTCGTTTTACTTAGTGTGTGTTATAAATTACCAAAGGAGGTTTGTTATTTCATTTGATGGTGGTTCGAGACGAGATGGGGGCACTTTCGGAGGTTATGTGCTTCAGTTTTTGGCTGATTTGGTCTCCGATCGGACATTTCATAAAATATGGCGACCTATAGGACAGGATATATGTTTACTGTAGAAGAAACGCGGGCCGGACATTAAAGTCCCCGGAGCGATGAATCACCGATAACGATAATAACATTTTGTGAGCAATTACACCAGTCACTGGAGTAAAAGAAAATATCCAATGAGTAACACATATTTAAATTGTATGGAATATATGATCATATCTTCATATAACGGAATGACGAAGATACCATTAGGCTAGGCATTTGCTTTACCGGTTTACTGTGTGATATACATCGTGTTGATTACAGTGATATGATTGAACTTCATTAAGTTGAAGAAGTGTTTTACATAATTTACAAGAGAGATTATTTTATTGTAGAATTGTCTTGAATACATGTGCATGTTGATTATCATATTATGGTCACCCATGACGCGTTGTGTGATAATAAAAACAATTCTGTATATGTTGTTCGGTTCCGAGAATGAGAAAAGTATTTTGCTGAGTCAGTGTTCATTTGTTGCGCTTGCATGTGACCCTACGAATTCGACTTTATATTGTATACCTGCACTTAGTATATCTGAAGTTAATGTTCATATTTGTAGTGTTAGCATGTCTTTAAACGCTATGTTTATAGCGTATAAACGTTGTGTTTAATATAAACCATGTGTTTAATATAAACACCACATGGTGTTCAAAATATGTTATACGGTTACAAAGGTATCCATGTGTTTATTTATAAACGCGTCAATGTGTTTATTTAAGTAAACGTTGGTATGTTAATCGGTGTGTTTAACATAAACGCATTGACACGTTCAAAGGCTGCTACAATATGGTGTTTATTTTGGTGTTCAAAACTAAACACTTTCAATTTACAGGGTATAATTGTCCCAATAGAAATTCCCAAATTTTCTGCTGACGTCATAGCTTCCGAAATAAAAACGCCGATTCTTTTTGTTCCTATTGTACCCCTCACGAGGGAGTGGGGTTACATGAGAGTGATCACCCCTACCCTTAAGAGAAAACAAATATATCACCTATCTGCAAATTGGTGCAATACATTAAATACAAAATTGTACCAGGCAATTAAAAGGAATAAGTAAAAAATCAACTTTAAAAAAGAAGGAAACATGGATTGAACGGTGTAATTATCTCCCCCACCTTATTCATGCATATGAACCAGGCAAACACAAGTATGCTCATTGACTTAGATGCATCATCGCACCGACCGGGCCGACGGAGACTCTTTCCAACAACCGCCAGCCGCATAATTTCTCAAAAACCGCAAAATTTGCGCGACAGCCAATCATTTATATGGGCGCTAGTAATCCTGAATATGAACGGTGCGTGTGAGCATGAATCTACCTGACTGAATTGCCTGTCGGGACTATAATTTCGATAAGTGGCATACGTTACTGGAAAATGGCATGGTTTTTCTGACAAACCGCACGATTTGTCCGATAGCAAATCATTTATGGTGTAACACTCCACCCATCCACACTCCCTCCCCATGGCGACGCCCATGATACTGTTATGTCGGTATATACTATTACATGACCAGTCTCATAAGTATACTTCAGAGATGACACTAAGCGCAGTATACTCTTATATCAAGCGTAAATCAGCCCAACCATTGAAACTGGTAATGTTCTACACGCATACACATATAAGTGACATATTAATATGCTGGTATACTAATGAGTATCATGTGGATGTAACCTAATATGTCGTAATCACTAACCATACATTTTCGATTTAGTATGATGACATAGCTATGTAAGATTATAATGTATTATCTACTTCGTCCATATGTGTAAAAAATGTTTTCACATTTAGTGCCCCTGAACGGAAGCGATTTTTTTTCGTAATCCGTCAGATATTACCAACACAAACAAATACGTACTCATCCTCCAAGTTAAACACGAACGCAATTTATTTTGTCGAGAAATGGAGTACAGATATTCGCCAAAATACACAAATAGTTCTTGAAAACACATATTTTATACCAATTTAAACATAGAATGAGGATTACAGATATACGTGACATTGAACAACCAAATGGACTATGAAGTGATACTATTTAGGCCCGTGTTTAGGACATCCCGTGTTCTTGATATTGTCCTGAATTAAATTCCACTGGTATTCATCTTGTTTAATTGTATATGCTATAGAACAGAGTAATTCATTGATTGATCCAACAACATATCCTGTCCGTTTCTGAAATTTAGGATATTAAGTATTTGATTATATTCTGAAACGAATTGTGCGGATATACGTATATTTGAACGAAAGTAAATAATCGCATGTACTATTCAATATTTTGACATTAGATGGGGTAGGATATAGGTGTGCTTCCTTCCATGTTTTGTTGTATGTGCATATTTATTGTGAACAAACAACATAATCGTATTATACATATTAAGGTGCCATTAAAACGTTAATATTGTGTGATGTGGATGTATTACTTACGGTAGTAGGAGTAATATGTCAATTTGGCATACAAACACGAGTAGGTTAATGTAGTTTCACCTAAATCTATTTCATCTGAATCTACCAATATGTACATAGGCCTAGTTCATTATTTATTTGTAAAAGGTATACGAAGTAATCACGCACTCCATACATTCACATATTTGCATACATTCAACATTTATCAACAAAATGTTTCACATATCAAACATATAGTTGTTGATATTTTGCTGGCATATAAAAGCAAGATGTTAAGTTGATGATGTTTTCTGTTGTAATATAGGCACATTTTTGGCTCAAATTTTCACATTTAAGAAACTTTGAACTCAAGAAGTGTATGATTGTCTGGATATCATTGCCTACAAAATGTCCCACTGTTGTTGAAACTATTTGTATACATTAACAATGAATATATGTGCCTGACTTTAATCAATTGCTAGTATGTCATAACCCAAACTCAGTAGGTATGCTCAAAACTAATGCAAAATATTGACCAATCTCAATAAACAGTTCAACATATGAATGTTGTTCATGTTTTTAAAATACTTACTTATTCAAGACGCCAGTACATTCAAGAACAGAGTACGGAACACATCCACGGCGCTTAACAATTACTGTATTACCCTGTATATTAACTATTGTTCACTTTATGTAATTAACTAGAATAATCACTACTGACATTGTAATACGCAATATAGTTCGAAGATATACAGTAGCAGTATTGCGTATGATCAATACTACTCAACTTTTAGTAACATATAAACAATGACAATGTTATGTGTTCACGCCACCGAATAAAGCTTGTCAACATCCAGCAAGTCAGTGTCGATCACATTTAATTACTATCGAAATATATACTTCCATTGTATTAAAATCTCTCAACGTTACTTAATTATTGAGAAAGCAATTTCCATAGATGAAATTCGACTGCAAAATACACTCATGCATTCGAATAAACCGAATGTGAAATGCAAACGAGTAACTTAAAAGTATCTAACATTATGTCACATTGATTCCACTGGGTCTTCCAGATCATATTACTTGGGAAAGAAGAATATCATAAACCATATTTTCTCGCCATTTTATAGAATGCTTTAGTATTTTACCTTCTAATTCGAAAACAATTACTGAAAGATTCATGCCGGTTGACTGCAGTGTAACGGACGTCAAAAATACATCACAGGTACGGATTGGGTATGCGAAAATCCCCCCATACATCAGTGACATTGTTTCTTCAAGCGCAATAAACTCTTCCATTTAATTTAGATTGCGGCACCTTTATTTTTCCATTAAAAAATTATATGTCTACTGTCTTCGATGGAAATAATGAAATAAAAGACTGAAGGAATGTTTGGGCTCAGAAATATTAATTGTATGCGGAAAAATAGAACGTCACTTATATACGGGGGTGAATGCTTACATGGTCTAACATTTCCTAAAAACAAATTTGAATCTTACAATATGTATTAACGTATCGGTGTAAAATATACTGTATTCGCGATTGTTCGATTCTATATTCTGTTCATATCAAAGTTAAGTTTGGAAAGGAACGAAGCTTTGTCTTACGATTTTGGCAGCAAATTGGTTTGTAGTACTATCACGATCATGAATAATGTAATGTATGTATAGATAATTAAGATATGTATATTATGCTACCCACTTGTTTGCAACAATAGTTCTACAATCCTCGACAAATTTGTCTGGTACAAACCTCGCTCCACATATCAATGTTGCACTCTGGACACATTTTTCAGCAACATTGAATGAGGGGTGTCGGGTTAGGGCCAAAGCAAATGCGTTGTACGAGTAGTATTTAGTGTCCCAGCAATTTTGTCGAAGATTGTCGGAGCGCCTGTACACGTGTATATGAATTTAACATTTTAATACAAGTCACCTTAATAGAGACATTTGGTCATTTAATGAGGAGTCTAGGGGAGGTCGAAAACACACGAGTGATATGGTCATTAGTGTTTCGTGAATTTCGACAATAGTTTGAGAGACTGTAAACATTTATATGGATTTAAGTAGATTGTAGGCCACGTGAATGGATATAGGCCTACTGCATAATAGAAAGACAATGAATTTGAAAAAGAGTCAGAGATAACACGTGCAACATTAATATTCAAGTTAGTGAACTAATTAAAAACAGTATTGTGTGCAGCCATGTTTAGTTGCCTTTATCCGTTGGTTTTAGCGACATCAAAGTAATACCATAGTTCCAAGATGGCTAACGGGAATTAATGAAATCTACGACATATGCGTACTGTGTATATGCTAACATAAAGCCAAGCAGACGCAAGGGTTTGTATGAATGGTTACATGTCCTTCTGAGAGTGGACATACTGCGTGGAGGCTGGTCATCACTATCATATGGCTGTCAAACTTGATAAGGCACGAAGTTGGCTTAGGGTAAAACATTTCTTACAGAGCGAGTTTAACATGGCAGTTCATTTTTCTCCAAGTTATGTTAATTATTTTACTGGATGGGAATATGTGACGAAGGAAGACAACAAAGGTATACAGAGTTCTCAACGTCCCGACCTTGCTAACAACAAGCCGAGAACTACTGCGGCTAGTACATCGAGGGTAGAACCACGAGCAGGACAGTCCACTGATGCACCACGCAAACGAAGGAAACGTTTGAGCGCATTTAATGTATCCGAAACAATCATCGAGCGCAATATAAAAACCCGAACTCAATTGTTAGCGTTAGCCGAACAACAAAAATAGGATGGCCTTACTGACTTAGCATAATTCATCATCAAGAGAGGAGCCAAATGTGTCGCTGATACAATCCAGGTAAACAAGTAATTTATTAAGGTAGTTTTAAGAAAAGAACGCTTTGAGGCGTTGGCTGAGAAAATCATTCATTATACAATGGTTTATCAATGAGTTAAATGTGTGCACAACATGCACACATCATTGCGGTAGGGTGCATGAGTCTTTACGTATGTGTATGTTGCCCTTTGAAAATTAGACGGCAAAAAACATTTAATTGAAACGTGTTGTCAACAACGCGTAATGCGTCCCACATTTCCAAGATACATGTGGTGAAATTTGGAATTTAAATTACATTGCTTATTGTGGTCCGTGATTTGCGAATATATATAATATACAATATATATTTGTTCTCTAATAAGTGGCATGGGAACTACATGATGCCGAATCCAAACTGTCACAGGAGAAGATGTCACGCGTCGAAATGATTACAACCATGGGCGATAAAGAATGCGTTGACGGCTGTAACAGCGAATGACTATTCATTGCAAAGGATATCTTGAGAAGAAACCAATCAATTGACAAGTTCGTGTGAAATATAGGAATATATTGATAACCGGACAGCAAACTGCGGGGAAAACATATATTATCACCATTTACCGTTATCTACGTTGGGTCTGTAACCCGGCATCCACAAGTTTTGCCTGGGTAGGAGCCGAGAAGGCCGAAATTATTGTCTTGAATGATTTCCGATAGAGTCCACAAATGATTCCATGGCATGACCGATTGTTACTTTTAAGGGAAATTAGTGCATTTACCGGCACCAAAAACTCACTTTGCGAAGGATCTCATTCGTTCGGGGAGCACTTAGATATTTGCTACAAGTAAAAACGAGATGTTTATTAAAGGTGGGCAGATTGTCCAAAGAGAAACAGAAATGATGACTGTTCGTTGGAAAGATTTCCGATTCCACTCACACATTACAGAGAATGAAGAGCGCGAAATTTCAGAATGTGGAAAATGTTTTGCCACATTTATATTTAGTGATTGAAATTCAGGCATGTTAGTATCCATGACGTTACAACAATACATGACAGTGACATCATATCCGATACTAGCGACGTTACACACATGATTATAATGTGTTCTGTTCCAACTAGTATAATGAGTACGCGCTAAGTATTTGTCATATGTTTCCAACTACTTAATATACTTAAGCGTCATCTATTGGCATGACGGTTAACCATTGATCTTTACACGATTAACCACTTGACATACACACTATTTCAACCAAGAGTTTGGTTAACCGTTAAAAGAAGTAGAAGTATAAATGGTTAACCGTTGTCTTTTTCAAGTTCACCTAGTTACTGTGATGATTTATGTTTACAATAACATCTACAAATATGTATTCTATGCATCGGTGTAATCCATTGTTTCTTATAATATATATAAATAGAAGCGAAAAAGGACGGTCGACCGTTGGGATTTCCTTCCAAATGAAATATCCACATCATTGGAAACAAAGTTGTAGCACCCACCCCCACAATACTGTACTGATATTAAATCTTTTCAGCCAACTTACAAAACGTTCTTTAAATCGACAAGAACATGCCGACATGTTCATCAGATTAACTACATATACGAAAGTCATGATAATGTTTCACTTCATAACTTGTTCAAGGACAAATGAGTTCTATTCCAGCAAAATGTACTATAAGACAGCGTCTTAATATTCCAGTCTCTCTCCTTTCCTTTTAATAATTTAATTCATTCTTGTATACATGGATGCAGTTATTTTATCAATAATGTTAGAAGGCATCTGTAATAAAGTGTTGACGACACGTTTGCTGAACGCATGATGTGTTTCTTTTGCAATGTTTTGCTATATTGCGTCTTTATTAAGGCGGTCCCATAGAAGCTTGAAAATGTTTTCGGTGGGATTCAAATATGGGCTCCGTGGTGGTATTTTAAAATCCGTAACATTTTGTATTTATTTTTATTATTGCCATTATTATTGATATATTACAACTACTTTATATTATTCTACATATTTTCAATACAATCCGCGACAAAATAGTACGGGACAAACTCGCATCCAATACCAATTATGTACTCTGTTATTATTATTCTTAATATTATGACTGTTCTGTTAAAATACATACCTTCAATACATGTGTGTATGCATTCAGACACTCCTCGACAACATTATCTGGGGCAAGCCCCACTTTTCATATCAATGTTGCACTTTGGACACATTTTTCAGTAACATTGAATGAGGTATGGCCAAAGCAAACGCGTTGTACGAGTAGTAAGTGTCCCAGCAAGTGTATCGATTGTAACTAAGACCATACACTGAAAAACATTATTACACGAGTCACTGCCTTGGCCTAATAATGGTTAATAATGTATACATCCTGGTGAGAAGTTAACATTATGGGAGGACTCGCCTATAGAATAAAATAAACCACGAGTCCCAGAAAGTATAAGTCTATGACAACCAGAGTCCGAAATCGAATTCGCAGGGGGAAATGGACTCGATTCAGGAGTAATAATACATGCATGGTCCCATGTGTATGACAATATACAACGTATGACTTCTTCATCCTCTTCTATTCAAAAACGTTTCAAAATTTTTATTGATGAAATGATTAATAATCCTACCAAAATTTCGCAACTTTACCTTCAAAAATATGTTTTACTTTTTATTCAGGGTAATAATTGTAATAAACTCGCTTGTACAATTCAAGCAACATCTTGTTTTGTATTTGACTTTAATGACACTCAAGACCAGCGCCAATGATAACCCACATTTTCAACTCCTCTTCTTAAATCTTAGTTTTACTGTTACATTTTATGTATAACATTTGAATCCACTTTTAAAGAAAAACAAGTAAATAAAAACGTATATGTGTTTAACATATCAAACAATATGGAGCAATGAAGAGGAAGATTCCTTGTGTCAGAAAATGGAACAAAGACCTGCCCATGCAGCCTACGATACCTACCTGTACAATTATTGAACATGTTATCTCCAGATAAATTATTACTTTTGTCTCATAATTTTATTTGCATATCTGTTTTGTGATCGATTATGAGTTATTGCTTGATATATCATGGGGTGGTGGGGGGAGGGGGGTCACGATTCCCCGCGAGAAATTAATTATTGGGTGAACATTCAGATTGGGTGAACATTCATTCTTGATTGGCAACTTCGATGCATATCATTGGTTCTGCTTTTAGTTACTCTTTCATCATTTGTATCTGTCAAGTTACATCATAACGGGGTGTTCATCAGATGAACAAATAACATCTCCCCTCCGATGAGTGGTTGACCATTGTATGGAACTACAATCCCGAACCTCTCACTACGTAAACGTTACTTGTTGTAATCTAGTCGCTAACATGTTCCGATCAACAATGGTATGTATAATGGTGGGTTCGTCATTCATATCAATATTTGTCAATGACAAGGAGATTAACAATTAATGAGTAGACAAGAGAGTGTTTGGTGAAACTGTTTTCCTTGAAGTTTACAACATCTATAATTACCGTTCTCGTTCAACTAACTTTTCTGTTTTTATCTCCTGCCTTCGGTTTGTAATTATAGTTACAGTTTTTAATATTATCCTCGGTGTGTATTTTTGTTTTGGTGGGGAGATTTGTTTTATTCTTGGTCCTTTTTCTATTGAATTAAACTTAAATTTGTTTGTCTCTGGACCACGGTCGTTTTAATCTGTTGACATATTACGGGCCCATATTACGGGCCGCCGGGTTACGCGTACAAGACGTGATCCGTCATCAACACAGAATGGCTAATCTTCGTTGTATACTAACATAATAAAGCCATCAAACCTTTTGCCTCTTTTCACATGAATGAACTCTCTGAGATCCCGCTTCAATGACTATATTGGTCACGAGTTGCACGAACATACCTCACAAAGTTTATATATTTCATTGATCAACATACGGACCGTAAAACGTTATACAACGTTGAATATTTTAACAATGAACAACTCATATTATAACGAATAACATGACATTTTATTTGCATACTTTCAAAGAGGAGGATTTTGAAAATTGTCGACACCAAAAATAATCGATTTTATTTTGAAAGTCGGAGTGGCAATAAGGATGGTTCTTACAATATGAAGTATACCATTTTTAAAGTTTGGAAATGTGTAAATGTTATGGTCTAGGATGATTCCACCGGAACATTGGTGCTTTTCCGATATATTGAGATATCAGTGTAAATCTCAAAATGACAAAATATGGATTCATTTCCTGAACTGGAGATTTTTTTATATGCACAATTTATTAAGCACTTATCAGTACTGTAACTGACATACAAATTATCAAAATAAGTATGCCAAGTTTATGTTCTTTATTTCTATGCGATGACTTGGTATTTATGTGTTTAACATGTTATGACACTTACACTTATCGATCTATGTTATTTTGAATGTGATTTTGAATCAGAGGGTTCTAGTCAATCTGAAAGAAATACAATGATATGGAAGGCGAAACATATTCCACCATGTGCAATTATATGTAGTATTATTAAAGTATATAAATAAATACTTAGCTTCATTTCCAATGGGGATCCTCAAAGGCTATTACGAGATGCATTTACCTATTTGACATAAATGGCTGGCCCAACTAGAGATCTGATACAAGCATTGGACAACGTGAACCAATGTAACAAGATATCAAAGAGCGAATGTAGAAATATCAAGAAGAAACGGACGAAGTTCACCAACAACGCGAACATAATATAATGCCTCGTAAGAATTTCTTACAGGTACTATTAGACAAGGGGTGGGCACCAAAATGCCCGTGCGCACCGTGGCTTTTGGTAAATGATTGGCGGACCGCAACTTTATTTAAAGAGACAGTTATTTCCCACAGCATCTCTTTTAAGGCGTGTTTACAAACATTATTCGTTACCTGTACCAAGGGCGGGAATTTATTTTCAAAAATAGTGGGTATGCGCGAAGCCTAAACGTTTTCCGGGCGCTCACTGTGCGTGTAGCCTCCACTCAAGTACGTATCAAGTTATGTGACACTTAGGGGCATGCACCGCGGGGGGGGGGGGTTAATGTTGGGAATTAGCACCCACCCCTCCATATGATATGTTATTTGTGCAAATGTTAACAATATATAGAGTACCAAACCTCAGAAATGGTTTCGTAAATATCCTCTCTACATATAGAAAATATAGCTAGATTGCTAATTACGAAATTAGTTAAAATATTACAACTATAATTCAACCGGAAGAAGGGGAGATATGATTAGCTTGGAAGGTGTCGGAAGGGTGTCGGATCCCCTCCACATGTAAGAACATTATGTATTTTTAATTGGGTAAAGAGAAGCTACATGCGCATGTGGCGACATTTGTAGCGTAGATCACAACACCGGGGAAGGGGTCAGAGGGAAACATTTTCAGGTTTTCATTATAATTTTATAATTACGTGCGAGTATTGTCAGTGACAATATATTAGACGCCCTGTGCCACATTAACTTTTTTTTTTGGGGGGGGGGGTGGTTAAATGATAGTATTTGGTAGTTACTGGGGGATATCGGATATTATGTTGATGGGCCACAATCAATACTTCTCAGAAAGGCTCGCGGGCCGCACAAATAGGTTTTTTTAAGACTTCCGTGGACCGTACTGGACAAGTTGCCACCTTACACAGTATTGAATATATTAGTAAATCGAAAAGAGAGAAAAATAATTACACATCCACAAAGAAGTCATATTAGTTGTATGTTTTGAAAGAAAATACGTATTACAACTCTCTGCCTACAACGGTGTCTGCCCCATTGTCTTACACTGACCAACATTAATCAACTCCTTTAGTTTGCACCTACATTTGCTTTAAATGTTTTCATGAAACAGATCAAGACTCTTCAAATGTTATTATCGTTAATACTATGAAATTAATGGTAACTTGTCTTACTGTAATATGATTAGGCCTACTCACAAGAAGGACGCCTGTGTTAATATAGGGTAAGATCATTAGGCCTACTAACAAGAAGGACGCATGTGTTAATATACGTTAAGATGATTAGGCCTACTCACAAGAAGGACGCATGTGTTAATATAGCCTACCTATTGTTGGAAAGATAAAGCATCACGGTTAGTTAACAAATATACTTTTAGGTTTCTGAATCAAATTTAAAAGACTTACTTTGAATTTGATTAATTTAAATTAACGGTAGGCCCTCCGATTGGTTTGTTTTGTGTGTATCAGTACGCGAATACTTATGACATTTTGGACATTATTTGAATCAGAAATATTGGGAGTTCGACGATATGGACACCGATTCAGCGTATGTGATAAGTTAGATGATCTACTAAAGTCAAATATGAACGAGGAATTTGAACTAGAAAAAACTATATATAGTATATAATTAGTAGCATGCTCGGATAGGAAATCAACCAAAACATTTTTTGCATGCCCCTGGCAGGCTTATTCCGTTAAGATGCAATAACGAGTGAGAATTGTTTCTAATTAGGTCAGTTCCCCCATACCGATGAAGTTTTCACAAGTTCAATTAGTAGTAGTCATACAATTTTCATTTTAATTGTGTTCATTCAATTTATGTTTGACCGCGTAACACTTGATCGTTTTGGGCTTATATCTTCTTATTAGCATGCGGGTCTTGTATCTAATTAATGTAGACATATATTTGAATTAATCCTGGCCTCTGTAATTTTTTTTTTTTTTGTGTCGAATGAAACATCATTATTTACAAACAAATCATATAACTCATTATATGTAAAGTATCGTTTACTGACTTCATTTTTAGAAATATACTTTTCGACGGTGAGTGCAAATTTAAATGTATAAGTAAAATCGTGAATATTTGGAGTTCTTTTTTCTTGTTTGCATTGAAAACTATAAAACTTTGTGTGATAAATTAAAAAATGATATGAATGTTTCATCAATTTTTTGAAACGAAAGAAACAATTTCCAAGGAACTTGCTCTCAACATCCAACAAAAAAGCAGAAACAATATGGCAGTCCCAAAACTTCATGAGTTTTACAAAAATAACACAAAGGACTGTCAATAACTTTCATAATATATAGGCGCCGATTAGTTCCTAGAATTATATGTAAAACACGAAACTGTAAATAATGTAATTTAGCATCTCTTACTGAATATCCTGGATTTGAATAAATATTTGACCAGTTAGTTATGCTAAAATAAATATTCCATTACTGCAGAGTAGTAGGCGGGAGGCAAATTGATTTAATTACAATGGAATACACCCATTGTGACATTCTTTTGAGAGGATAACCTATTAAGTAAAACTTCATTACGATTATCACATGGCCTATATAATAATTAATGCCGGCATTAATTAACCAGTTATGTACGCGTTGGTCACTCATGCACAATCATGCCTTGACCGGGTGACACTGTGTACATACAGACTTCACTCCCTTGTTACTAGCTATTACCACTAGGCCAAACATGTGTTTCATTTTTCGATACTGGCACTATTGTCTATTACGTCAAGTGGGAACTCAAGTGACACTGGACATTCCAGCACACCCTACTCCGATTCTTTAATGCAGCATTACTCGGCGAAATATGTCTAACTAGAAAAGCACTGCACACATGCCTTCAATGTATGGTCCGATCGACAATATTTTACTTTACGCTATTTGTACGATATGAAATGTGTAGTACTATCCCTTTAAGTTAAACATAAACAACAACAATAAAGGCACAATATATATATATATATATATATATATATATATATATATATATGTATATAT
>WXZC020000120.1:0-15826 GCA_011317855.2 Paelopatides confundens
TATATATGTGAATGTGTCACAAATACAATAAATAATACAACGAAGGCAATAATACAACCATTGTTTCAATATTCATAAAACGGCATTATATGGATGGGTTTGGTATTACGTAAATTGATTAATGAAGCTCAGTAATTACATTAGTAGTTTTGGTCCACCCCTCCTCCCCACATACTTATCATTATATAATATATTTTTAATTTAATATTAGGACAGCCTGCAAATTACATTTCTTTAAATGGATTTAAGGGTAAGCATGTATTTTCTTCTGTATGGTGAAAGTAAATTGTGACATCTCTGCAGCTTTGTAATTTGTAATAGCAAAATTAGGGGAAACATGATATTTCGATAATCACAGCATAACATATGTACCTAATCACTTCATGATATTAATATTGATTTATTCTCCTTACATTACACAACACATATTTACTTACTGCTCACACAATGAAGTCAACGGGTCTTGTCTTAAATGCTAGCTTATTATATATATATGACTATTTACTACGGAATGTATCTGTTTACGAAGTTGAAACCCATATATAATCCAATCCACCAGTTACATACATACATACATACAAGTCTCGTATTTTCATGTGCAAATCTAACAATTATACATGCCTTTTGACCAATAGGAATTAAGATAAAGGATTTGATGAATATCCATGTATGTTATAATGATGAATCAAAATGTATAACTTATAGCAAACTTCTGCATAGGGATCGACACATTTTACAAAAAAAGGTAGTCAGCCCATTGATTATTCGACGAAGAATTAAACAGAAAACACTACAGATTCAGAAGATATTAAAATGTTTTTCACTTAACCCTTTTGATTTGTAATTACATCGCCCACTCAGTTCACTTAGACAATCACATCCTAATTCGGCCACGTATATGCTCGTACTTAGACAAATATAACCTTTATTCCGAACACTGCATTTCAATTATATCTCTGCGTTTCACTGTGTTTCGTATATCTTATTTGTCGTCTTTTGACTGGTAAATGGAGATACTATTTAGGGTGTCTTTGAGAGATATATCGTTGCGACCGACGTTGGCCAATGGGAACCGTATACGCATTCGTTATTATTCAACACTGATACTCCACACAGCGTTGTGTGAGCCAGCTGTCATTGAAACGATTTGTAATGAATACCGATGTATCTACCACTTCAATGAAATTTACTATATCGACTGTAAGAAGAACGCTCTGCTGCGTTCAAAGGATGTTCGTCGAACGAAGACACATGTTAAATACCAACAGAGTTCACACATACTCACAAAAATGCCAGGTTTGAACTTTTAAGAAAAAGTTCGTCACACAGATGCGTCAAGTTGTTTCCAGACAAATTTCTGAATAATAAACATATGTTAACACTTTAACAATTGGACACAGATATATTAGAGAAACATACCACATCAATTCTCCAATACGCATTCCGTTACTGCGTGAATAGATCAATTAATCCGAATATGTTTGAAACTCACATACGTGAAAATCATTCGTCTCAGTCAAATTACTTGTTTAGTCTAAACCGGAACACAATACTGCATTGTAAGAATATATCGAACTCATTGAAATACTGTGAAGGCCATGATACATTCGATTATGCCTTAGATACCGAAACCTGCACAATTATACACTGTTGGAACACATTTTCAGCGCTGGAATTATTGCAATGAAAAGAAACGTAAAATGATAAATGAATATTCAATTTTCATTAATGTAAACAAGCGTGCCTTACCTTGTTCATCTTTATCGTAATAAATACTACATATGTTTTCTACTCGTATTGTTATCATTATGTAAAATCGACTTTCCAATATTTTTATTATATTAACCTTACTAATACGTACAGTTCATACAAATTCACAAGATACCGCAAATAACTTCTTGGTAAATGGGTGAAGTTGTTGTTATCGACATATCTGAAAAGAATCATAAATTATACAAGCCGGTTAAAAATGTGTGAATAAGTTACGATGTTGCCTAATAAATGACATGAATTACTCTATCAAATGTCGAGATGCTGCGTACAATAGTTATCCATTGGTCATTTTGACCACAATGCTTGTTTTAATTTTGAATATATCAAGGACATGTTAATGTCCACAAAGTATTACATACATATTATGACTAATAGCTCCATGACAAATCTCTTTCTCTGAAGAGGCGGAAAATTAACTTTGTGCGATCGCACCAAAATCATCCACACTTCACAGAGGGGCTGTCAAAAAGACAAAATACAAACAAAGCAATAACAACAGGAGATATACTCGAATAATCGTATGGTCTGGATTTATCTTAAATCTTTAAAAATTTACACTTTTGATGATATATTATTGAATGTTGTCCATGTTTGATATTAGATTCCACTTTGAAATTTCAATTTTTAGTGAATAATTCCAAAGTTAGGAATCGTTTCCCAGTGTTATTATCTACGGATAACAATTGTTTAGAAAATTTATATTTCAATGAAACGGTGTCATATTCTGTTCTGGAAAACATGTTTCTATAGCTAAAATAAGTCAAATATATCATTCTCGAGTATATTTTATGATTTGCTAAACTGGTATGTATATTTTTAAGCACACCAGATTGCCTACTAGTCTGAAAGCTTACTGAAGGTCATTCAGCTAACTCCCTTGGGTCTAAACTATTTTAGGAGCATCATGGGTTCAGTTTAACACATTACCCTGACATTGTGTCAAGCATTCAAATATATTTAGCTTCAGCTGTACATGAAAAAGAGGTGAAAACCTTGCCGGTCGGATGAATAAAATATGTATGGTGATATTAAATTAATCGTTAGACTAAAATTCATGATAATGACGGCAAAATGTGTACAATGATATTTCCTATCCATATGATGGCAGCACCAAGGCCAACATAGAATACAACCTGGAATTTAGAAAATACAATGTACTTACAAGATTTTCATATGTGAAGTGTTAGCAAAGAGTTCTTCGTGTAGGTGGGTCAGTTTGTTACCAGACAACTTTCTGAGTAGAGTAAATGTACGTTTATGTTACAGTGACGTATACAATGGGCGCCAAATGTGGAAATTGTATCCACCTTATCATTTTTAGAATGTACATATTTATTTGCAAATATGAAGGTCAATGCATTATGTTTTCCTCTTTATATCCAAGTTCTATGATATAATGCATCACGGTTTATATATTACGAAATGCTACAACTTGAACGTGTAATTTTCACAAACATGATCCCTCTACATAATTCCCTGTTTAATCCGTCACTGCGTTATGTTATAAATATGATCAATTCAATTTACTTTCTTATCAATTTGAATATATCAGGGGATTGTGGATGCTTTTCAAAAGTATAACACAGTGCCCTGGTATTGCGCTCATCATTCAACACTTGCGTTTCAGTTGAAGCAATTAGAACAACAAAACATATCATAATTCATGCCAAACTTCTGCATGAGCGAAAATATAGGTAATATGTTTTAAATAATTATTCTCTATATAATGCAGAGTCATAATAGTACAATATTCGACCAAGATATATAATGTGATAAAATAGCAAATATATAAGAGGTGGAAACTTTACTGACCGGATAAATGAAACTAATTTCGACCGAGTCTCTTTACCGACTAAGTCAGGCCAAATCTGAATATTTCAATTTTTCTCTTTAGAAATTTCCCCTCCCTTGTTTGCATGCCACGGATGTACACACGGATCTACGCAGAGATAAACTTGTTTGAGGGGTGAGTCGGTGGGATTCATTTAAAACGTAATGGGGGTCCCAACCTCCTTTTCATGTTGGTATTGCATTGCAACATTTTGAGAGTTGTATTGGTCTTGCTGATTAAATATTCCTTAGGGGAAGGATCAAATTGGAGTTTGACTATACTCTAAAATCGGTTCCTAAACATGGAATCACAAGATCCAAAAGCCAATTTAAATTTATATATGACCCAATGACAACACATATACCAGTGTTAGTCCCTAATATTTTGCTGCAATCTAATCATATTAATGAGGAAGAGTTATATGAAAAATTAAATAATACAATTAATAAACTCTATAACCATATCTTGCAAATCAAATCCTAAGCATGGAATCTCAAAAACCAAATCTCGGTTTGAGTTGACCTTGAAACATGTAGATCATGATGTATTTGGTGCAAATTATACCTATCAATGAGTGGAAGGGACTAATTGGTCCATTGGTAACACCGGAACGAGGGATATAAACAAATATATTTGGTGTGGGCTGTGCATATGATTGAGAGTGGATTAAGACAAGAAAAACTAAACAATGTAATACACATATCTTGTATTAGTTTACTATTTTGTATAGATATGTCAGTAATCCATGGCAACATTTACATAGTTATTTGCTGATTAAACATTTATTATGGGCGTTGCCAAATTATAATTTGACTATAAAATCAGTTTCTCAACATGGATCCTCAAGACCAAAAAATCGGTTCAATTTGAGTTGATGTTTGAGATCATGACACCACAAGAACCAGTGATAGTCCATATTTTCTATATTTAGCTTACTTACGATTGTACCCTCTTCTTGTTTTATTGATAATTATTTTCTTGTAATTATAACTAGTTTATAAGAAGCCTAAAAGCTATAATAAGAAATATCGCTGATGAATTTATTTATAAAATGTTGCTCTAACATGTTGACATAATATATTTCCAGATCGAGTAAGACTTCGCTGAAATTTATCTAGATAACGCGCATAATCTTTATGAAGGAGGGATTATGTTGACCTCATCATTGCGTATGTACATCAGACAATCTGGTGGTTGATGTAGTATTGATAATGTATTGACTAATGACAAGTACGTAATATGCATATTACTATTCCTTACTTGATTGATGTATTCCAAGTATTACCATTGAGTGATTGAATATTTATTAAATTCCTGGGAATAGTCAGAATTTAATTTCAAATGTATTTTTGCCTTTTACTCTTAATCATTACCTGTACAACTGCAACTTGATGACAACACACCTATATTTAACTAATCAATAATGTCCACACCAATCAATATTTTGTGAAAAAAATTAAATATTCCATCACTAGATTCAACATAGCCACACATTCTAACGTTCGAGATTGCCTCATGAATATTTCAAAACCCACGCATGATGACGTCAACGTTGCACCAATGTTTTTTGTGCTGTGGATACTAGCCTATATTATATCGCTACAGTCGATACTAAAACCTCCTAAAATATATATTTCGCTATTCCAAACACAGAAGTAGCTCGAACAAGATGTATATCATAGTACCACTGGATCGAAAGGACGAACATTTCCAAGTCTTTTGCGGATCTTGTATAGGCCTACTAACGTTAGGCTAATACTATCAATCAATTTGGATGTTCAAATAAAGCTTTAAAAACCTCCTGAAATATATATTTCGCTATTCCAAACACAGAAGTAGCTCGAACAAGATGTAGATCACAGTACCAATGGATCGAAAGGACGAACATTTCCAAGTCTTTTGCGGATCTTGTATAGGCCTACTAACGTTAGGCTAATACTACTTTTAACATTTGTGTTGGTGAAAATGATGCTAGTGCTTGTACAAACTCTTTTTCTTCAAAGAGCATACACGGAAGCATATAACTTGTTAAGTGGCATATCAATATATGGATCCTATCAGCGCGTTAATAAGAAAGTGCACTTTCGACAGCATGAGTTTGCTGTGACTTCGCAATTATCAATGTAAGAATATCGATGGATTTCGGGTTCTTCATGAAAACGTACCAGAGTGACCAGATCACATTTTGCAATGATGCTAGTAATGGCATTTGTAGCATTGTGCAACTTTAACGTCTTAATATCTCTATTTAAAATACATTTTGGATTTTTCAAATGCAGCTATGTTTTCCATTCTTGGGAGTCGATGCCGAATGAAACTTGGTGTAATGGTTTATAATATTGCCAAATCATCGAGTCAACATGCAATTAGTATCATCCACTGCCAATCTTGTTGAAAGCTATGAACACAAAAAGGCCCATCAATCGAGAGCTCTCCTTATACAGTAGCGTTGCAACATTTGAAAACCCGCCAAACTCGGGCTCCGGTGCATTTTCAAATTTGTTGATGCATCCATGCGCCATCAACTCCATCGACCATGCAGTACCTCGCAAGGCCACACACTTGATGCTCGTGTGATCAACACCAAGCTTCATGGACTCCTACTGACAGACCGCTGTGATCACATCATGCATAGTTGTGACACTTTATAGCTTGCCTGTGGAATTATGTGTCTAGCTGATGGACACTGGCAATTAAATTCAGTGCCACTCTTGTTGTGAAAGGGGCAGAATAGATTATATGATGATAACTGGTCTGTCAGTGAGCTAAAACAATGCAGCAATTTGGTAATGAATGATCTGGCGACATGCAAATATGGCAAATGAAATATATAATTCAGCAATGTACAATTACATGTAAAATTCATGTTTCACAACAGTTTTTGTGGTGTTGATTAGGAAAAGGGTAAAGTACGTATATACCACCCCACCCCTTCCACACTTTCCTTCTCACACCAAATTATATCTGGAGATGCATATTCTCATACTATTATTCATATTATTTAAATACCAATTGATTCTCCACAGATGAAAAGAGGAACACTGCTTTCTTCGTGCTCCGGTCATTCTCAATATAGAGATGGGCAAATATAAACATTTGAAACATTTCATTCATCCTGTAAGTATGTTCATAGCCCTTTAGTGATGTATGACGATCGGTTTGCTTGATATTGTCCAGGCGAAATGTATCAAAATAAAGGGCTTTCTAAAACGTAACTTCTAGCATATAGTCAACATAACAAGAAGTATAAGTTACTCATCCTGTCCTTCATACCCGCCCTTTTAATCCCTCTTTTGTATTTCTGTGCTCCTTCACAAATGCTCCTCTTGCTAACCACTCTTTAATTGTTCCTTTTCCGTGCTTGTTCCTCTCACTTCCTTGCTTCCTTTCATTTGCCACTTCCTGTGTTCACCATTCTGTCCACTTCAATTCATCCTCCAAGTTTACTTATTTGCTTGTCATTTTGTTTATATGTAACCTTGTTCTATGTTTTTGTCAGTCTGCCTCTAAAGAAGATCCTGCTATGATATAAACATCAGGCACTCTCAACTTTTACAGTAACTATAAGTGTAAGAAATAAATGACAGGCTATCCCCCTTTGTGCTAAGCCTTCAGAAAATGTAGCTATTAGAGAGGATATTTTAGATATGGTGGATACATTATATTACCTAGGAGACATGATCTTGGGGTGGAGCAGAGGAAAGCGCCATTGTAAGAATCAGAAATGGTTGGGAGAAGGAACTTATCCCTGTGCTTACTTTTAGAAATTTCTGTCAGTATACTAAGGGTAAAGTCTTTGCGTCATGTGTTAGGAGTGTCATGGTATATGGTATTGAAACTTGGGCTGTTAACGAAGAAGATGTAGGGAGCCTATGATGATTATTAGGTGGGTGTGTGGAATTAAATTTAAGGATAAAATATCTTACGCTATGCTGAAGGCCCGACTGAGCAATAACAGTATCAGATAATGTGTACATAGAGGTATGCTTAGATGATATGGATACATTGTTAGAAAAGACAATACTAGCTTGGTAAATACAATTACTAATGTAAACCTGTTAGGGCAGAAATGTAAACCATCGATATGTAGCTTCCAACCATACAACAAAAGCAGCTTGCCAGTTGATGAAAATATCTTTACAATTTATTGGATCTAAATGATCGAAGATCTACGTTTCTCTTCTTCATTTGAAGTAACTAGCCCTGTATTTCCTCTGTAACCAGATTTTTTTTATTTTCCGTTACCCGAATGTTTCAGTCCCTCGGTTGACATTTTGAAAAATTACTGAATATTTAAACCATTGATGTATGGGCGTTTACTGCAGATTTTATCTTGTTCGTTAACCATAAATGAGTAAAATTTCTCATAAAAACAAAATCCAGTAAATAGGAAATCTATTATGGTATACTTATGGCTGGATAATTTCTAAAAGCAACTAATTAATTAAAATGTTTACCCAACCACTGGATAAACCCATTAACCAACTGGAAAAAGTAGCCGATATTTGATTGGATGCACAAATGCCCACCAAGTGTTTGTTAAGCATTTGTATTTATTTGCCCACAATTTTTAAGAGTGTAACCAAATCCTGATGAAGTGAAATATAGTATATGAAGTAAACATTTTGAATGATATACATATAATACAGTACTTGACAATTTATGGTATTGCTATCAATGAAGTATATAGAAAATGGAAATTGTGATAATGTAGTATCTGCTGGTTGTTTGTTGGTATTAATTTTAGATGTTAATTCCGTATCCGTGGTAAGTGAATTTTGCGTTACATAAATATCATGATATCGACGACAAAATGTATATGATCTCGACGTAAAGGACAACACGTGTATAATGTCATCTTTAATTTAAAACATAAAACTTACATGTACTCACAATATTTGCAGATGTGAATCATTAGCAAATATTTGTTCGTGTAGATGCGTCATATTGCAGCCAGACAACAATCCAAGTTGTCAATGTACTTATTCAAGTTTCTTAATAACTTATTCAAGTTACGATATTACATAGTAAATTACACGAATTATAGGTATTCGGTATAGTACATTACATTAATGTTTTGCTGTACCAATTCAACACATTGAGTTACGAATAATTGCAACAAATTTGAATATATGATGAACCATTTCCACCAGTGAATCGTTCACTGCAATACAACGTCAGGTTGTGCGTCTTAATATCATTGACAATGAGTAAATGTAACATTATTAAAATAATACAGGGAAATAATCAGTTTCAACGATGAGAACAACATAGCACAACTGATGACAAGTCAATCATCTGCTTCAGCATGTCCTTGTATCTACTGTATCTTACATATCGCACAGATTCATAGTAGAAATATTCTTGCAGAATATTTAATGCGACATTTTGGAAAATATATATGTAGAAGAGGAAACTTTTCTGACATTTGTTTTGTGCATTATACTATCATTCATGATATCGACCACAACATATATCCAACGGACTACCATGTATTTGTGTCATTAACATGAAGACATGCCCATATATTATGTCATCTGGGATTACAAAGTTATATATACTCACAAGATGTTCAGATGTGAATTTTTAGCGAACAGTTCTTCGTGTAGATACGTCAAACTGTTATCTGATAACTCCCTGAATAGATTCAAAATACGTTATTGTTATGTAATAACATGATCGATTCCATCTATTCAACTTACGCATGCATTTGACGAGTTAATTTTGTTCAGTGAATCTTTTTTCAATGTTGATATATGATTCCTGATAGATAGAATGAGTAACTCAATGTCAACGCAACACGTTGTTAAAACACCAATAATAGTCAACAATAGTGACTGTTGAGAGCTAAATATACATCACAATAATATGACCTTCAGTATGGTCTGTCTTTCTTCGGGTTTGTCTCAAGAAAAACAATTTATATGTCTCAATCATACTGAAACATATTGCACTGTTATGTGAACTGCAACCGAGTCACAATCTCTCATTTAATAGCACACTACTTTTTTTATAAAATGACGAACCATCGCTCTTCCCAAAGTTAGTGTTAGAGATTACCAGAACAGGACATGAATTTGAAGGTAGTCAGATAACATACAACGCCGTTATAGAGTTAGAATAAACACATACAGGTATATTATTTATTTCCTGTAAATATCATCATTTAGTTCTGTAAGAATATCACAAAATATATTCATCTCCTGTAGTATTAATAGATAATTTCACCAAGCCTAAAAACTACACTATGGAACTATCAATTGTGGTGTCTTTGTTCCATCGCCATGTGAAATGTTTTCACCGGATTTCCTGATGTCCTGACCGTGCTCGAAATATACTACCACCGCAATACTTATAATGGTAACACCGTGCGCGACATTAAGTCTGACATTGTGTTCATATATGGCACTACGTATTTCGTCGTTTTTACCTTGGAATTATCATAGATCTATCTCGATTTCCAAAGCAAAACGTGCAGTAACTGTAATGTTTTCATTTATTTACACCTTAAACTTGTTATCAATGAAGTACAATGAAATAATATGGGTGATTTCTGAATATGATTCATCGGAATACATTGATTCTAGGAATACATTAGACAATGGGCCACATCAATAGGTTATAGGTTATAGTTATTTTACGACGCTAAGCTGCCACACAAACAAAAGGTGTTGTTTGTACGTTCTGCTGTTGGTTTCCAGGAAGGTTCATTCTATGTCCATTATAAATCCATAACAATAAACAGAATCCACTTTCACACAGAAAAAAACTCTATCAAAATTAAACCAATATGAAAGTTATTAATGGATTCAAAAAACAACGACGACGGAATCTATTTCATTTTCATTTGTTTTATAGTAACAGGCTCAGCTTGCTACGGTGCATGTATTATATATGTTAATATGTTTTTCACCTTGTTCATAATATTGGCAAATCAGTGTTAATTCAGTGAGAAAAATTATCTTTTTAAAATGATATTTTAGTGACATTTACAGCACACAATATATTAAACAACTAAAAAGGTACCAACGGTTATTGTAACAACTAACAATTATGCGGTGTGCACAATATTGTATTTGTGCTTTATAAACATTTATTTATATACGTGTGATATAATTGCAGTATAACGCAATCTGAAAATATTTATTTATGTTTTCAATTTAATTTTTACGGCTTCCTGAAATACGAACAACTTCCGATTGATGCAATAACTGATATACTTGTTAAACTACGTTGGGTCTTTTCTCATAACGTTCAAATTTATATTGTTGACATAATCTGAAATAAACATTTCTCCTCCTGTCCTATGTTAGGTCCTTGTACTTAGAGATATATCATACTAGTGATCTCGGGAGATATGTGATCATATTAATTTTGTGAAACTATTATGTCATGAAGCAAAATATATACCAACCCGCTAAAAGAACCCTTCCCCGTAATTTAAGACATCAAATATGATCATTTTATCATTTAAAGTCAATTTGAAAATAGTATTGAATATCATTAAACATAATTATTTCGTATTACTATTGGATAAATCCATACTATGTATATATTGACAAATATCGATGTTTGCGAAATATAAGTGTCCGTATGTCTTCGTAAAAGAAAAGTATTTACTCTGCTGGAGAATTGCATTTTTATTGATTTATACATATATGCAACAATATGTTGTGGTATAACAAAGAAATACACATTGTTCAGTAGTGTATAATATCATTACAATAAATATATACTCACAGTTGTTTCAAACTTGGGTTCGTAATAAAAGTGTCTTCATTTAGACGCGTCAATTGATTACCAGAAAGTCTTCTGGATATAGTAAATACAAATATAGTAAATACACGGAGATGTTACACGATCAAATAAGATATACTGTCTGGGTGTTGTATTGGAATGATCTAATCGTATTATTATGATTTGTATATATAGTATGTAACACTTTTGAAGTCACCTGCTACAGTAATGTAGCAATAGTGCTACATTGATTTAATTACATCATTTCATACACATTAGGTCTGTAATTCCGGTTACGTAATATGTTTTCAATGCAAATTAGATTACTATAGTTTTAATCCTACTCAATTTATTATTATTGCTGGTGAGGTAGAAACCATCTCATTATATTACAATATGTTAGAGGTTATTATTTTGTCTGGAATATTTTATCTTTCTCCTCTACTTCAGCATACGAACCACGTCGTGCGCCGATATCTCACCTCACGGACCAAGCACCGAAGCAATAATAACAGTTTATTTACCCATAGGAAATAGATTATAAATTCATCAGGCACATTGTCGTGGAGTTTGGTTCAGGATCATTGAAGTATCATAATTCATTGTTGATATCAATGTAAATATAATTACATCTGGTAAGAATACATTAGACAATGAAAAGCACTCTTTAATTTGTGACAGTAATTGGGTTTGTATTTTCACTAACTTGGTTCTGTTCTGAGGATACTTGTTCAAATCCTACACTGACTCACACTAGACTGACCAGTATTATGGTGAGACATTGAATATATGTGCAGTTAGTTGGGAAGGTGTTAGAATTGCCAGATGTTGTGATATAGTATACGTGCATCAATTAATTTATCATTGAACAAAGAACTTTAGACAACCAGTGGAAGCAGCATTTTGGCAATCCCATTGGCTTTAATGGATCAAGTCTGACATCATAGAATAATCTGAAATATTTGTATTTCTGTTATTATATTTCCGATTTATACTTACAAATCTTCCAATTGGACAAGATTTCGGAAAATATTTGGTGGTAATTCACTCAGGTTATTGTTGAAAAGCCATCTGGCAAGAACGAAAAGCATAACAGCCAGAATATTGATTCGTGAATTTTGAAACTAGTTTCTCGTAAGAGTAAATATTCTACAGAAATATCATCTGGTTCAACCCCCATACAACCGTAACGTGAAATCCAATATTGGTATTCTCTTTTTCTAGTTACTAGCTAAATACCTCCCTCGTAACCAGGATCTCCACAATATTTTCAACAAAAACAACATGAATTTGACTTATAGTTGTAGGAACACCATTTTGTTAATCATTTCAGCCACAACACCAATCATTAACCGTAGTCTAAACACACCCGAAACATACAAACCCAATTGCAATTGTAGAAAAAGTCACATTGTCCACTCGAAAATTGTTTGGCAAGTAACCTGATCTAGAGCACCAGTTGGAATCTGACTTCGGAATTATACGGTTACGTCTCATATTTCAAGGAATGACAGATATGCTGTCTTGCAACTTCCGTTAAATGATCAGGGCCGTCGGTGAATGGGCAACGGTAAAATCATCATGCAAATTACATATTTAGAACTGCCAATCATCCCATATTTGAAAATAAGCTTTCCTTAAATGTAACGAAGCGCTTTAAACAGGCAGGGCTGAAAACACGGAATAGATCAATGGTAAGTTAGTTCAATTTTAGTATTTGTAACAATTGCGTCCTAACCATTAATATTGAATATCGTGCACATTGTCATGATGTGAAATATTTACTTGATATTTTAACGAAGTTTTGTTCATGTTCATTCGTAGGAACTGGTAGAAATTAAGCATATTTTGTTACATAATTTTTGTAAACATGAGTTTGTTTCGGATGTGCTAATCGGTACACTGTACTGTATATGCTATAGCCTCGTCGTATTTCGTAACTAAGCAGTATGTCAGCATATTTACTGTAATGTGTTATCGTATACCGTAGTTGTACCACTGTTATGGCATGTACTTAGCTATAACATAGAAAACCGAAAATACAGCAACAATATAGCTAGTATTCTTCGCATCTTTCGAATTGGGAGTTTGAATTTGGCCAGGGATAGCCTCGGCAAATTAATTATAACTTGCATGATCATATGCCTAACCTAGGCTTATACTATGCTACAAAACAACTTAGCTGCGTATGCCATAGCCTAACTTGGGACCTAGCTGTTGCAGCTTTAATATTGAATTGATAGCCTATATGCTACGAGTACGACTACGAGTAGTAGCTAGCATATCATACCTTATTTAACAATTAATACTATCCTAGGCCTAGCGTTGCATGTGGGGATTATGTGGTTAAGTAGATGGTTAATTAGGGCATACAAATTAAAAAAAATTAAAAACAAATTATCAGTCATAGTGTTTAGTTGGTTAAGCATTGGCATTATCACATAAAGACATACATGACAAACATTGATCAGTTCCTCATTACCCAGTTGAGCGATGGTCTCTAATTTAGAATATGTACCCAGAAATATATAGAATACATTGTAGGAGTATGTGTTAGCTAGATAGATAGCGTATATTTTAGACGGTAGCCTACACTTTAGGGTTAGATGATGATATATTTTAGACGGTAGCCTACACTTTAGGGTTAGATGATGATTAACTTGTCAGGGAAGCTTCTCCTGGTTTAATGATTCTAAAGTAGCACTGTTTGTCAGTGTTTTTTAAAAAATATTGTGAAAATGTCATCCAAGGAGGAATGCAGGTCCATGTGTAATGTATAAAGAGGTGAAGCTACGCTACTGGCACATAATGCAAGGCATACATAATTATTCATTTTATTAAGACAAAGGGATATTGATGACAATGCACGCAATTGCGTGCAGCGAACGGTGACGATTTGTTGTATTGACATTCATGATGCTCTCATCGGTGATCTACAGCTTCAGAAACTTGGCCCACCAATAAAAAATCATATCCCTTATTTCAAACCATGTTTCATCGAGGTTTTTTTTACGGGGACTGCATTTATTATGGAGTCACGATGAGAGGGCAGCCTTCGTGATTGGTGACCATGTGGAAAGGGGCTCTTATCTTCTTATTGATTTGTTGGTGATATTTAATTTAGAAAGCATATTAGTGCTTTTCCAGAAGAAAAACCCCAAGATTTGTTTACTCGTGTCAGTACTGCCAGCAATCCTTTTAATAATCATGTAATTTTTTTGAAGCTATTCGGTGTATTTCAGGTGAATCAGAATGGCTACTCTCTCCGTCTGCTTTAAATCGTCATTGGCAGAGATGATGTTGTGTGGTTCAGCTTTGGGCACAAGCATGCTTTGGTTGTGTTCATGTTCCTACTGTCATATACTATGGTTGGTCTGTATGTAATGATTTTATAACAGCAATCTGGGACACAGAAAAACATATTCAGAAAGTTGATCCAAGTCATGATTAACCTGTGCATTCAATTTTTTTCTCCACTGATATACGAACTTATAAAGAAGCAGTAACTTTGCTCACCATACTATTAATTAAGTGTAGTGCCTGCTGTCAGACTATTGGGCTAGTAACCAGTGGACTCTTTGGAGAAGAGGAATGCATATTAAAGACTCACACAGTTTATGTAGCCGTTTAATTTTATGTTTCAATGATAACGGTAGCCGTTGCATTCGTGTGTTTAAGCAGCTACTTAACATGTGAATGACCCATATTGAATACACACTGCCCATTATGTTTGATGATCAAACATCATATGTGGTCAGCAGAGGTCCACGTGAGAAACATTGTACACATATTCAATCGTATGTAATATGTGCAAAATAGTTTTCATTTTACATTATATCATACATACACAAATGAAATAAGTGAACTTAACACATGCTCAAAATGTAGCTCTAATGAGAGCTTTATTCATTGTCTACGAATTTCATCTGGATATTCGAGTAAGTATTAAAAATTAAAGTCTTTTGAAACAATGTGCGCAAGTAACTTTTTTCTGTTCCTCTATTTTTCTATAAAGTTATCAAAACAACGTCTGTATTATATAACAGCCATGAATGTTGCTTGGACATTATACAAAGTCCTATCATGTATGTAAATATGGCAAGGTGGGGTGGAGGGGTGGGTGTAAAGAAATAACTTGTATTGTATCCAATCTGCAAAATTTGGTCTAGATGTTTAAAGTCAAAATAACATTTTTCTGAGGTGCGTAGCTGTTGCCATATGTTATTTTGAAGATTTACTGATAGTTTACAATTATATTGAAGTTATATTTCCAATAGGGACATTATTATTATGGTTTCTTAGTGATAAGAATAAGTATATAAGTATATATATATATATATATATATATATAAGTATATAAGTATATAAATATATAAGTATAAGTATATAAGTATATAAGTATAAGAATAAGTATAATAATAAGTATAAGTATATAAGTATATAAGTATATTTATATATATATATATATATATATATATATATATA
>WXZC020000121.1:0-15795 GCA_011317855.2 Paelopatides confundens
TACGGCAAAAATGTAGTCTTAAATGAAAATAATAATCAAATATTAATGAAATACAACCATTCACGAAAAAATAAATAACTAATCGCCCTTTTGAAATTCCATAATCACTGTACTTTTTAGTGTGCCAATTCTCCTATGGAGACTTGTGAATTCCCAAACAAAGACTATCAGTGATAGACACTTGGGTCTTTGATGCTAGTGTCATTGGCAGAACCAATCAAATCTCTTGATTTCCATTACTAATGGGGACAACTGTTTAAAAATCACCAGATCACGATATATCGGGAACCAGTTTGTGGATGTGGTGGCGCTAGTCCCGAAATATCGGGAACCAGACCTTTAGGCATTAAAAACATGATATCTCACAATCTGTAAGATTTGTACATTTGATGAAGGTCAATGTTTAAAATGTTTTATGAACAGGTCAATACCCAATATCTTTGTAAATATGATATCTCCAGAAGGGATATTGGGAAATATTGTTTGTGACATGTGTCTTCTGTGTGATGAGTATTATAATCATAATGTTTGAAGTCTGCAGAGATCCCAAACATGACTCTTTGAGAATCTATAGAACTGTTTATTGCCCAAAGTGGTGCTGTGAAAGGTAGGTCATTTTTTTTTATTTATTTTTTTTTAACATGTATGGATAGCTTCATTCAGGTTATTTGAAATATCATACTCTCTTTTCAGAAAAACATGCCAGACTTAGAAGGATTTGACGTTGCACTCCCTGTCTTTCATGCTTATGGGCATAAACTTCATTGTCAGGTAAACACTTTTTTTGTTTACTTGCCTTTGGCAGGCAAGTAACCTATATGCAGTCAAGTTGGTGTGTGTTTGCATGTGTATGTTTTTGTGCGATGTCATAGCTTGTGAACATGATATATCAAGAACAGTCACCTTAGTAGATCTGATACTTAGCATGTGGATTCCTCATAATCAGTACAAAAACCCTATTTTTTTATAGAGGTCAAAATGTGAACATCTGAAAAGGACTGTATATCAAGAATGTTAATTGTTTATATGTGCATGGTCTTACAATGTACCGAAAAAGTATACTCATTTAAGTTGAGGTCAAATGTCTGCTAATGTCAACATAAATTAAACATGGAAACACTCAACAGTATTATCTCATCATCAGATATCATAATTAACATGTGGCTTCTTCATGAGTACAAGAACCTTATTGTTATTTGGAGGGTAGAAAGGGCAACTAGAGGTCGAAATGTGAAAATCTTAATCAATACTATATCTCAAGAATCTTCAGACTTCGTAATACATAGCTACATGCTGTTTGATGAAGGCAAACAAGTTAGTACCATTAAAAAACTACTGGTCCGCCATCGGCGCAGTTCATCAAGGTATTTCCGATAAATCCACTGTATGCAACAGTCTGGTCCTAGTGCACCTGGTAAGATTATTAGCTCCCTCATAGTTTATTAACGCTATTCTAGAGGCGCTTATGTGTCTCTCCCCCCCCGCTTACGAACCTATGTCTCGCGTCCTACCAGATCTGACTCACAAGACTCTTCCTCGTAGTGGCGGCTTCGGCTATGCGGAGATGCTGTATCTAAGCCTTATCCGTGGTCTGGTCACATTAGCTATGAGCCTCACAGGGTGAGGCTGATACCCGATCCAGAGTTCCTATCTAAGAATTGGACCCTAGAATTTGTCCCGGGAGATATTTTTATTCCTGATATAAAAAGTTTCTCTCCCATAGCAGAGGACAGGTTCTGGTGCCCAGTTAGAGCACTTAGGTGGTATCTCAACAGAGTCGAACACCTTAGGACCTCCTCTAGGTTGTTCGTCCTTCCTATAGGAGCCCCTAATCGGCTGGTTCCAAAAATACCATCTCTCATGCACACATGAAAGTGAAGGCACATGAGGTCCGGAGGCAGGCGGCTTCGAGAGCTCTGTTCGCAGATGCGCCCATTCAGGACATCATGAAGGCAGCAGCCTAGAAGACTCATGGTTTAACTGTGTCACTCTGCACATTATATGTTGACCAGGGTAAGTATAGAAAGGCAATGTAAATTCCCCAAATATCTTGGTTTGGGTATTTACAAGCTTCTAAACCTATCCTGGGCAACATTCACACCACCCACCCCGCCAGGGTGGGAAGAACGCAGTTCATTCGTAATTATGTCCTTACTTTTGGCATTTTTGGCATTTGGATGAGCTGCCCTGGCACGCTCTCCCCAGGGAAATTGAAATATGACTACCATACATGTGACATGTACTGTTTCCTTTCGAGACACTGGAAAGGATTTAAAAAAAAATTGATTTCAGATTTTTGGTGCTTCGTATCTCAAAGTGATAACTGGATACGATGGTGATATCTTTGAGAGTGCTAGTTTGAAAGAATGGATTCAGAATGATGAGGATACACTTCTTCGCAGTTTCGTACATCCGAAGTACTCTAACGCTAGACACATGTAAATACAGCATAGTATCCTGTTATAGGCTATGCTGAGTAGTTTTAGTTCTTAGGTGACAATATTATTTTAATTAATTGTGCTTTGACATTGGTGACACTTATTATGCTGATTGTTGAAATCCTTGGACCAAATTTAACATACTCTAAAACATCTTCCAAAGTTAAGACTTAACATATAATAGTTGAATTGGTACAATTTTTGTTATCCTCATTTGCCTGTTTTAGCTATTTTTTTCTTTCTGCTATAGATGTCATACAGCACAAGGTGGAAGAAAGAATATGGACTGACAGATGGAGAATGTATGGAGCGACTATGGTCCTTTTTAAGAAAGTTTGCCCATGTGACCAAAGAGATGACTCCATCGCATAGGATTGACCTTCTCAGCGATGCATTGTTGCATTTTGCTTCTGGAAAAATAGCAAACCTCAGTAAGTATTCTACGAATTGTCTATGAAACTAAAATTATTGCTGAAAAATCATTTTTGAGCAGATAAATTCAAATCCAGCATTCTCTGATCTTTCATCTTGCTATCCATGCATGAAATTGTAAAAATCATAATTTGGTCTTCAATTTTCAAATGCCATTGTATTTATTTGTACCTAGTTTGTAACATAGTAGATCACAATCCAATTTTGATTTATGTATGTTATTCTTTCAATAAACATCAATTAAGTAGCAAATATTGGAAATGTGGACTTACGTTCTCAATTTTCATAGCCTACTACACTCCATGATTTGGTGTGAGTAGCATTACCATAAGATATACCACTAATTATACTATCACTTTTTGTGATGTTTTATTTCCTTGCAAGGTTTATATCATCGAAGAACAGAATAGGAATGTTTCATATTTTTAGTGCTGTGTGTTCCTCCAAACAAAATTCACAAAGCTATATGACACCAAATCATAAAAATCAGTCAAAATATAAATTATTTTACCAAGTTATCAAACTTATTTCCCCCCTCATGCTATAAAATGAGAAAGTAATTCAACATTATTTTCTGCATTTCACCTTTGTAGTTGCATGTGTTTTATTTTTTTCATGCTGGAAACTTAAATGAACATTTTTTCTTCAAAGATACTTCACTCTGTCTGTCACTGCAGAAGGGAAGAGATATGAATAGACAGTCAAGGACTGAGTTACAAAGAATTTGTGCAGAATGTAAGTGAACTCTACTATTTATGTGGGAGGATCAAAATATGTATTTTTAACATTTTTTTTCAAATTGAAAATGGAATATTTTCAAATTGCTTCTATTTGCTTTGATTTTGGGATAGTTTTGGCCTTTTTTAATGGAGTTGTCAATACATGAGAAGTCCTTTGATGACTTGGACCGTTTGGTTTGCTTGCATGCATTCAAAGGATCCGTAAACAGACGATGAATTGTTTTCACATTGACCTGCGCTGACAGTGAAATACTGATACATTCATAATGTGCCAATCTTGTCATGATTTGTCTACAATTAGAAAGTGATGTGATTGCTCACGATGATCTTTTTATACTTGAGCCACTCATGTTGACATTTTGTTGTAGTGACATCTTCCTTCATCAATGTCAACATTTCTGAGTAATTCAAATTAAAAAAGCTGTAAACTACCACGACTTGCCCATTTACTTGCAAAGTATGACTTGAGGTACAAAATACAAAATGTTGATATGCCAATCAATGACCATTAAAATCAATAAGTATTACATTTCAAAGCAACTTAGTTTATAAGAAATGATCCTTTGAGCATTGGTGGCTCATCCGTCAAAGAGAATGAACTCGAGAATACCAAAATCATGGGTTAAAACATCTTTATTACAGTTGCCTTAACCGCAGATCAATTACTTGCTGTTCGACTGAATACGCACAATCACAACATAAACGTCTTACAACAATTTTCATGGTCAATGATGACATACTAAATGTACGTCTCTGAACACAAACAATAGCAACCGCTATGGGAATATGTGTATCCAGTAGCCTACATCAATCTCTTAGAACTTATAAACAATTTAATTGTCACAATGACAGGACCTCTTTGATAATATGGTTTTGAGCAGTTATTAATAGCAGAGGAAATGTAGGCAGAAAATGCTAGATATACCTGCAAATTAGATAAAGTCTAAAATTACACAAAGCTTGGATCTAATGATGAAATTCATTTACTTTATTCATTTTCTACAATATATGAATGATAGTATTTACAATGTTGTTGCTAAAATATCAATAAAATAGGAAGAGTCAACTCCTGGGTTAGGTGCTATGACATTGCACGGTGGATAGAGTGGCAAATTGCTTCTTATTTGTTCATTATTTCAAAAGCAAATCTGAATTGTTGTGGAACATTGTTTGTCCTCTTATTACTCTAGTTAGTGTTTCCATTGACACTGTGAAGTTATGGAGAGAGAACTCCAAGACACTTGTATCCAAGAAGCAAACCACTTCAAAGAGTAAGTACTTCCTTGTCACAGTTGCTTAGAGTTTAATGTTGAACAAATGTATGTTTCCATGATATGTGCACCTAGTGCTGGGTTCTTGTCCTTATGGAACAAAACTTCAACACTTATTTTTTTACAATCATATTGCTAATTGTTTTTTTTTGTTGCTCAAATTCATGCATTATTAGATCATGCATGTATGTGTTACACATTATCATTTACTATATATAATGTGTTCTGTTGTAATTTGTGCAACCACTGATCCCCATGTCTGTACTGTACATATCACAGACACCTGAAGTTTTTTTCAGAATTGTTGTGTATTGGGTCATGAGGGATGTTCTGGAATTTGAGGAGAAAGGTTGTCTAAGGGCTATTTGGGTTCATTGTTAAAAATTTGCAAAACACTCATTCCACATCATTGCATGGATATTTGCCAAAGTTGCTCAAAATTATTGTTGGGTTGCTGGTCGCTTGATTTGTTCAGGAATTGGAGGTCAGCTGAGGGCCACTATTAGAAACATGCTAAGTACAGCCTGCTCCTCCTATATAGTCTTTTATGGATTTTTGCAAAGGTTGCTCTAATTGTCAAGTAGTGTTCCAGTTTGTGTTGTTCAAGAATTAAGAGCCATTTGGACCCAATGTTAGAAAACATGCAAAATGCTGCTCCGATGATTTTGCATGGAATTTTGCAAAAGCTGTCCAAGTTATTGACAAATCTGGTTGGTAATTATTTACATGGTAATATCTATGTAACAATTTACACTGTATGTTTCAGTTCATTCGTGATGGTTATAGCATATATCCTTTGTTATTCTCTTACAGAAAGTAATTCTTGGAAGGAAGTATATGTAAAAAATCTGGATCTACAAGAACACTTGTGGTAGGTTGTATTACTGATATATTTATATTTCTTACATTTCCCACATTATTTACAATTTCTTATGATTTGCAAGATACGTTCTTATATAAATTACATTACTTCATATTTAGTATGTAGGTTCATTTTAGTTAATACAAAAAAACATATTGATTTCTGTGGAGGTAAAAGTAATTTGAGGTCATCAGAGGTCAGTTTGAAAACCTTGTAAGCAAGATAACTCCAAAAATACAGCTTGGCCATATATCATACTTGTTATGTAGGTTGAGCTTATTGAGCACAATAACTATGTTGTATAAGTTTGTTAAACTTCATATTTGATATTATATGTTCACATTAGTGAGTTCTTGTGGAGGTCCAAAGTTTGATTTTTTTTGTAAATACATTAACAACAAAAGTTCAGCTTGTTCAAACTTAATAACTGGTATGTTGATTTACCTTTGTGAGAAAAGGGAACCCTGCTGTTTTTGTGGTGGTGAAATGTAATTTAAGGTTAACATATGTGAAAGTCTGAACTGAACATATTCAACTCATGGGTACTGCTTGCTGATAGTTTATATTCAGCATGTAGGGCCCCTTTGTGAGTATAACAACCCTATTGTTCAAAGGTCGTTTGAAGTCCAGAGGACACAGCCTCAATCATGTAAACCTGATAATTCCACAATTACATCTTGTTCATGTAGGTCCACTTTAGTGAGTACAAGTACTGGTTTTGCTGGAGGTCAGACATGATATGGTCAGTCAGATAGATGTGCGGGACAAAATTGAATGATAAAATATCTTCCGCTGTGCTGAGTGACTGACGGCATTGATATTATCAGAGACTGTACAGAGACGTAGGCTTAGATGATATGGACACATTGTTAGGAAGGACAATTATAGCTGAATAAAGAAAATTACTAATCTAAATGTAGTTGGACAGAAAGGTAGAGGTGGGCCGCAAATGATGTAGGATAGTGTTGTAAAGAAGGATATTAGGTCAAAGGGTCTACAGAAAGATATCGCCCATGACAGATCAAAGTGGACAGAGGCTCTTGAGTAAACCCTGTCCAACCCGTGCTCAGCATGGACAATGTGATGTTAATTGGATAACTCAAAAGTGCAGCTTGATAAAACTTTGTATTTGGTATTTAGCCTTGATTAATAGGAAGGTTAAAAATGAAACCTCAGTGACTTACTAAATTAAGGGGGCAATAATTTGAACAATTCTTGGAGAGATATAATCAAAGCCAGGTGTTTATGACCTCACAGAAGAAATTACATTTGTGACTTCCATTAGTACAAGGGATAAAATAAAATTGGGCAGGGGGGTATTGATGAAAAGAAATGTAAGTGGTGGCACTGGCAGGCATCTCATCTCAGACCAATATTAATGAAAAAAATGTTGAATGTGAGTATCAATCTGTCACACATACATTGTAAATCCAATGAAAGAATTTTTTATACAGAAAGCTTTGTTGGTGATATCTTAGGAATGCAATTGAATTGCATTTCACATTTTCTATGCAAGGAGCTTATTGTATAGCTATGTATATTTTTCTAACCCAAGTGTGTGATACCTGCTTGTTTAATTTAGTTCCATACTCACACCCTCAATAAATACAACATGAAAATAATTTCATGGTTATCTCTGATCCATTTCAAAACCCTGGTTTGAAATTTTACTTGTTATTGCTGTAATATAATTTCATTATATTGGTTCAACTAGCATTTCCCAGTGTGATTACAACTGCATTATTACATCAAGCAAATCTGTGCATAATATAATGTTAGCATTTTTGCCTATATTTCAGTATGGAGTTGGCATTATGTGAAGACCAAGATCAAATTGTGCTCCTAAATTCACATATAAAACAGTAAGTACAATGTTTACATCTTCAAATATGTGCATAGTCTCATTACTCCCAAGACATGTTTCCATTTTGTGTAATAAATAAATATACATGTTAGTGATGTGCTCTGAGGTTGCGAGTTTCTATGTGGTACTTGTATCTGCATAACGTTGCCATGTTTTTACACATTTTCATTCAGCAAATAATAATTTTGCAAGTAATTTGCTTGGAATATTCATGAGTAAAAAGACCAGAACTGTTTCTGTTAGAATAAAGCATTTCGTAAATATTAACAAAAATGGGTTTAATGTAACTTGGTAAAATTATATTTGCAGAGTGAAAGAGGCATTGAAAGCAAGAGAAGAGAAGAATGGTATCAAAATTCGCTGGTCCAAAGAAACTCCTGATTACTGTGCTATCTCAAGAAATATAAAACTAGACAAAATGAGAGGCATGCAAGAAAAGATGAGGTGTCTAGCTGTAGAATACAGCTACCTGAAAGAAATATCTCATAAATACAGTGGTAGGTATAAATCAGATAAATTAGGTTCGAGTATATGTACAGTATATGTATGGCTTCTTCATTAGAAACATGTATCTAAAACTAGATGTAATAGATGCGATTGCTGGCTCATTCTCCATAGTATCAGTATTGTTGGTGATTACATGTATATTACATGTTGGATTACATTTTCCATCAATAGCAAAGACCCATATCTTTGATTTGTTATATGATGAAGTGGGATTGCTGTTGGTGCATGCAACAAATTAAGTTGGGTGTTCATGAATATGAGGTAAAATGTCATTTTAGGCTATTGTTTGAAAATATGTGAAATGCTTCTTCCATAGGAATAAATATATATTCACCAAAGTTGCACATAATAAGTGTAGAGTAGTGGATGATGTAGGGTGTTGAGGACAACCACCATGCATGTTTGATTCCTTGCCGATATTATCATGATTGGGTGTGTGTGACGCTTTGCTTATAAACACGATATCTCAAACAGTTACAACTTGGCCAAACTTTGTAATTGGTATGCAGATTGTTTTTGTGGAGGTCAGAGGTCAACAAAAGTTATGAAAATTTCCTTGTGTGAACACAGGAATTCAAAAGTGTGGAGATTCGTATTAAGTATGTAGGTTCATATTCGTGAGTACAAGAACCTTATTGTGTGTTGTGGAGGTCATTCATTAAGTATGTAGGTTCATCTTACTGAATACAATAACCGTATTGTATATTGTTGGAAGTCAAAGGTCATTACCATTACAACACTAACATTAAAGGTCATTTCATGTCAACATGTCAAAGTTTGACAACATCGTAAACAAAACTCCAAAAGTACAGCTAGTTGGTCAAACTTCATATTTATTATGTGGGTTCATCTTTGTGAGTACAAGTATCGTATTGGTTTTTTGGAGGTCAATGGTCATTTGAGGTCGACAGTGGTCAATGTCTGAAAACCAAAAGTTTAGTTTGGGTAACAGTCATATTTAGTATGTAGGTTCACATTAGTACATGAAACACATTACTTTTTTATGGAGGTTAAAGGTCATTTGAGGTCAATGGTCAAAGTTTGAAATTCTCATAACACAATAACCCAAACAATAAGCCTTTTCAGACTTCATATTTGGTAGGTAGGTTGACCTTAGTTTAGTGAGTACAATATCCATATGGTTTTGGTGTTCATGGTCATTTTAGGTCAACATAGGTTAAAATCTGAAAACTTTATAAACACATATTTGGTATATATGTCTGCAAGAACCATGTTATAAATTTAATCAATAACGGTGCAAGATTGAAATTTGTCTAAGATTAAAAAATATTCTTCTGTCAAAATTGGGAAGGAATCAATAAGCATTCTGGCTTTCTGGTTGGCATTTAATGTAAGTTGGATTAATATCCTTCTATGATAATATTCAACATATTTGCACAACTTGTGTAGTCTGGTTTTATCCACTTTTCTGCTTAGTAGTAACTCACTGTGTGAAATATGTAAAAAGTATGTCATGCTCCCAATTTACTATTGGCTGTCATTTCTGTTAGGTGAAAAAAATTGTTTGGGGTTTCAATTTATTTCTGTTTGGGCTGGGTCTAAGTAGTTTCTTTATCAGAAGTTATCTGTTCATAATGGTGATATCTACAATACCTGCATAACAGGTGGTGTGGTACTGTGTAGTTATGTGGAAAATACTGATATGATTACAGTGGCACAAAGTATAATGTAATGCATATTAATCAGCAGATGACATTTCTTTTATATAGAGGGGCAAGCTGTCGCGCAGAGAGTAGCATTAGGAACCTACAACTTTCACCAACGTTGTTAATCCATCTAGTGACTTCTACCACCTCCTCACCAATGACCTACTGTGTGTGAGTAGTTATATATGTATTTCTGAACATTATATATCTATATTGCAATGTGGTGCTTATAGTAAATGGCATATTTCTCAACAACTACAGCTTTTACAAATGTCATACTTTGTATGTCGGTGCCCCTTGGTAAAATCTCGACTGATGTTGTTTTTGGTAGAGGTCAAAGGTCATGTGAGGTCAACTGAAAACCTTGTAAACAAGCGAACTCAAGTAAAACTGGGATGAATCTCGGGTTTGGTATGTTAGTTCCCATTAATGAATATTTGACTTCTATTGTTCTTGATGGGGGGTCAATGGTCAACTGAGGTCACCCTAAGTAAAAAAACAAGCTAACTCAACAAGTACAACTGGGATGAATATCATTCTTGCTAAGAAGTTCCCCTTAATTAGTACTCAGTTCCTATTGTTTTTTGGTTGCGGCCAAATGTAATTTGAGGTCGGCCTAAGTAAAAAAACCAAGCTAGCTCCATAAGTAAAATGTTGAATCTCTTTTCTGTTATGTAACTTCCCCATAATGAGTACCTAGTTGGTGTTGTTTTTGGTGCAGGTCGAAGGTCATTTGATGTCAGCCTAAGTCGAAACATAATTTGTGATGCTGTGACTTGTTAACCCAATAACTCGACAACTACAGCAAGGGACTAATATCACAATTTGTATTGATATCCTGTGGTGAATCTTGGCTGCTATTGTTTTTGGTAAAGGTCATATGCAGTAAGCAGTGGTCAAAATTGACAAAAAATTGTAAACAAGTAAATGTTGGGTGTATCTCATTTTTTTGGTATGTAAGGTCATCATTGGTTAACGGTTGTTTTATACTACTTTTACAATTAGATATAAATGGCAGATCTACTTTCCAGTGTACATTGTCCAAGAGAATTGAATTTAGCAACCTGTTATTACTTTGAAACGATACATTGGGTTCACTCAAGTCAAAAATCATAATTATCAGTTCTATATATCAGTAATTGGTAAATAAGACTGGGAGATTATAATCCTTTAATCTCAATATGTCATCTAATACTCTTTTACAACTTAGATGATGACTATTTCTTATTGAGTGATGAATCGTATTATGTCTAAAATTGTCTAAAGCTCTTGGCCTTTTCTCTGTAAGCACAAAATGATGCCCTAGTTGTGACTTTTGACCCTGCTATGATAATTTATCAGAAGGTATTGTCTTAATTATTCAGCTACCATGCTTCTCTTTCTCTATTCAATGATCATTAATAAGTCAATTAATGTTTCCAACAGTCTTCCACAATCATCCAGACTCCAGATTGAACACACTTGTGTCCAGTGCTGTGTAGAAGAAAATCTACCAATTCACTCAAGTTTAAAGTCACTCTTTAAGGCAATGAATCACAAAGTGTCTGGCTTTCTCGTTGAAAACAAGTTTGCATAACAGTGTACAGGGAATTTGTCTCTGAACTCTCTTATCTTAATATTTGTTTTACAGGATTGTCCAGATATACCACTGTCTGTTCAGAGAAAGGCAATCGATGCGTTGAATATGTCTGAAAGGAGTAAGGAAGAGGAGAACATTGTCACATGTGAAATGAAGAATGCCATCCATTTTTATCAGAGTCAAGTGTCTTGCATCCAGACCGAGATAAAGCGAATGGGCCAAGAAATATCAAAAGAGAAAATGGGCATTATATGTTTACTACAGGAGAAAGAGTCATTTTACAGGCACCTTGCAGAAGCTGGTACTGAACAGTTTGACCAGGCCTGTAAAGGTACTTTGAATATTGCAGCCAATGAGTTGCAATTAAGTGATGATGATGATGATGAAGCTGTGGAAGAGTGACACACTTTCTCTTACAGCAACACAGAGTATTGATAGTGTAGTCAAGAACTTACCTAAGTAATATGTATTCTGATGGTAATTATATGTTGAACAATCCTTGTAGCTGATTGGAGTCTCTATTGTAACAGTTTTCCTTTAATAGCAATGCTATTATAAGCATGCTTTAAGTGTGCCTTTTTTATTATTGCCGCAGGTAAAGGAATCTATGCGGTCATGATGACCTGTGTGTGTGACGCCTTGCTGGTAAACAAGGTAACTCAAAAAGTAGAGCTTGGCCGAACTTCATACTTGGTATGTAGGTTCACCTCAGTGAGTACAAGAACCCTATTGTTTATTGTGGAGGTCAAAGGTTATTTCAGGTCAACAGAGGTCAATCTGAAAACGTAAACACGATAACTCAAAAATTACAGTTTGGTCAAATCTCATATTTAGTATTTAGGTTCATCTTAGTGAGTACAGGAAACCTTTTTTTTTTGTGGCGGTCAAAGGTCATTTGAGATCAACATACGTCAGTCTAAAAACCTTGTAAACATAGTAACTCCAAAAAATATATTTAGTATGTAGGTTCAACTTAGTGAGTACAAGAACCTTATTTTTGTGAAGGTCATAGGTCATTTGAGGTCAACATACGTCAATAGTCTGAATACTTTGTAAACACAGTAACTCAAAAAGAAAAGTTTGGTCAAACCTCATATTTAATATTTAGATTGACCTTAATGAGTTCAGGAACCCTGTTTTTTATTGTGGTGGTTAAAGGTCATTTGAGGTCAATATTTGTCAAAGTCTAAAAACCTTGTAAATACGGTAACTCAAAAAGTAAAGCTTGACCAGACTTTGTATTTAGTATTTTGGTTCATCTTAGTGAGTACAGGAACCCTGTTGATTTTTGTGGCGGTCAGAGGTCATTTGATGTCAACATACGTCAAAGTCTGAAAACCTTGTAAACACAGTAACTCAAAAAGATAAGTTTGACCAGACTTCATATTTAGTATGTAGGTTCATCTTGGTAAGTACAATAATTATATTGTTTTTTGTGGAGATGAAAAGTCATTTGAAGTCAACATATGTCAAAGTCTGAAAACCTTGTAACACAGTAACCAAAAAAGTACAGCTTGGCCAGAATTAATATTTAGTATATAATGTTCGTTTCGGTGAGTATAAGTACCCTATGTTTTTTGTGGAGGTCAAAGGTCATTTGGCATCTAACAGAGTAAATTCTGAAACCTTGTAAACACAATTGCTCAAAAAGGACAGCTTGGTCAAACTTGATATCTGGTATGTAGGTGAGTACAAGTACTGTATTGTTTTTGATGCTCAAATTTCATGTAACCAGAGGTCAAAGTCTGAAAACCTTGTAAATGCATATTTGGTATGTAGGTCCTTTTTTCAACATTGTTTTTATTTGGGCAAGGAATCACTAAGTCTGTGGGCAAGGAATCACTAAGTCTGATGACTTTCTGGTTATTCTTCTTAGTTGTGGATGTAACATTACTGTTGCACTCCTTTCTTTGGTGGTGCGTGCTCAAATGTGTCCATTAATATTATTCATAAATGTTAGCTGTGTGATACCTAGTTATAGAAGAGAATATTTAGAGCATGAATGAGCAATTTATTTCAAATAAACCCTCCACCACAATGTCAACCATCCATCCATATTGTGATCTCATGGACCTTTATATCATTTTACAGAGACAATGCTACCCATTATATATTGTCATTTAGGATCATTCTCACACAGTATCTAAACATGTACTGAGATGTGACTTTATTGTATGTCATTGCAGACAAGTGGTGTAGTACTTGAAAAGATTCAGTACTTGAGTACTCGAGTACATTTTTGCAACTACTCTGTCCTCCTCGTCCAGTACTCTTACTGTTATACTACACACACTCTTTGGGTGCTAAAATACTTGATTTAAATACTTGAGTACTTGATGTAAAAACTTATTATTACGAGAGGGAGCCGCATAATTGTTAGGCTCACACCATCTCTATGCCTATTGTGATAATGCACATATATACATCTATCTACCCATCTGTCCACACTTGTTGAACTGCTCTTCTTCGGACATGCTCTGATGGATTTCGATGGTAGTTGGACAGTGATCCTTCTGTAGGGGGACATCAAGGTGTTCATGAATCTGAGGTCAAAGATCATCTATTGGGTTATTTGAGGTCATTGTTTGAAAAAAAATGCTGCTCCTACATAAATAAATGGACATTCATCAAAGTTGTTCATAATTATTGTTGGGTAGTTGGTCATTTGGTGTGTTCAGGAATTGGAGGTATATTCATCTTAAGGGCCATTTGGGCCCACTGTTAGAACATGCAAAATGCAACCGGATCCTACATTCTTGTACAGATTTTTGCAAAAGTTGCTGAAATTTTTGTGTAAGTAGTGATCCATTTAGGGTGTTCAGGAATGAAGAGCCATTTGGGCCCATTGTTAGAAAACATGCAAAATGCTGCTACTATCATGGTTATTGTATGGATATTTGTCTTTAGATGTCATTATTTAGTATATTCTCACTTTCAGGTATAACCTACTACTACATCATTGGTGCTCTTGTTTACCCTTTGACATTTATTGATATTACCATACTACATATATGTCTTGAACCCAGTACGTCACTATCACTGTATATAAGCTTCAGGTGCACAACAAAGATGTAGAATGCATAAGTGATATACATACGGCAAGGTAGCATGGTCACACTAATCTAGTAACAATTACTAAGCCTGCTGGCTTTCTGGTTTCAATATTAAAGGTGTTTGTCATTGAGTAAAAAGAAAAAGAGAGATTAAGTGATTCAAAAAAGAAGCTTGAAGAGGAGTTTATTTTCATCTATTTATCTGAATATCTCACATCATTTGTGATAAGTAAGATAATCAATGTGCTGGTGGCAGTTATTGTAATCATGAAATTGGAAATGTTTGTCAACAGTTGTAAAATGTTCTCATTCGTTCATCATGAACATGATGTCGTTACAATTTGGTGAAATGATGATTTTTGTGCATTTTGAAGGGCCTTCTTGAAATTCACTAAAACAGCTCAATTGTTGATGAATATGCCTTACTGGATGTTGTGCTATTTACACATAAAAGATGTTCAGGGATTTTGGTAAATCTATTTGAAAGGGTAATTTGGGCCATTTTTAGCTCAATTGACATAGCCAATGGAGCTTGTGTCACAGCAATATGTGTCAATCTATCCATTTGTCTGTCTGTCTCAATTGACCAACTATTTGGGTGACTGCATGATTTATTGATAATAACAGAAGTTGTTGCTCATGTTTATTAAGTCCTTGACAAATATTAATACAGAAATCAGGTCCAAGGTGATTTTGAGTCATGTGAAGCCAAAACATTACATTTTTTTAAATGTAACTCCTAGAGATTCTATCTAATCTGGAAGAATGTTGACCATAATGATCATCTGATATGGAGGGCACAAGTTGTACAAGTATAAGATGTTTAAAAATATAATTTATGATCATGGAGGTCCAAACATTAAAACTTATTAAAATGCCCTCTTTGTGGATTATATGTTCTCAATGAATATTGATGACAATGACCAGCTGATACAGGGCACAAGTTGTATAAGGATATGAGGTCAAAGGTCATTTAAGATTGTACATTTAAGGTGATCTTCTTCATAGGGCTTTATAGTCTGATTTTGACCAAAGTTGGCAACATTGATCAGTTGATAGAGGGGTAAAAAAATGTGCACATGAATGACATGTCATAATAACTGAGCCAATATGTAGAATAATTAAAACATTAATTTCTTTCAGATACTAGCTTACATTTATTTTTTTTGGGCTTTAAGCAATTCATGTTTGATTTAGGGGATAAATACAAGGGTGCGAGGTCATTAATGTGATTTAAGACCGATCATGACGTCATCGTGAGGGCTAAAGAAAACCGAGCCGTAGGCGAGGTTTTCTGCCCTCTCTATGACGTCATCATCGGTCTTAAATCACATTAATGACCGAGCACCCTGTGTTTATCCCCATTCATAAACATCTCTCAA
>WXZC020000122.1:0-15736 GCA_011317855.2 Paelopatides confundens
GATTTAGATTTGTCCACGAATTATCATTCATGAATATTTTATTAAATCAACCGATTGTACCTGCTGAGTTAAAAATGGATAAACTCAGTGAAAAGATGGAACAATTCACAACAAGGGTTGATTTAAACTTTTTCAACCTCTGTATAACTACAAAGATTTAAAACCTTAAAACAAAAAATAATGATCCAAAATACCCCTTTGCAGTATATTTATCAAAATCAGTGTACATCCACGAACTCAATTTAAAGTACATTGATCAGGAATTAATTCCTGGAAACGTTTTATTGAATTTCAAGAACGCCCTCTCAAATGAACTTCAAAATGGCCTAAAATAGGCTACACAATTTTCCTAATTTCGAATACATCATGCTGAAGATGTATGAATGGGAGCATTTTAAAAATGTGACAAGACTTTCAGCATAATGATCACAATAACTCACTGGCCATCATGACCTGTGAGTTAAAATGATAGTTCCGGGTTATACATTACATGATCACTACGTGATTACTTAATATATTCTCAAACGTTATGATTTCATTCTCATATTTTATCGCAGAAATGTAACTAAACCACATGACTACCTAAATACCTTGTGGGTCGGCATTGAACCATTATTTCTTTTTGGAAATGAAATAGATATTTGGTGAGCATTCAATGTTCTTACTTGCATTGACGGTTACACAGAATATGCAGGACGCTGTGTTGCCAGCATCGTCGGAAAATATGTACAACACATTTGTTCTGCCGACAGGAAAATAAACCCCTGGACACCACGCCATTTCATTAGAAATGAAGACATTTCCTGAGTTATCCATAGCTGACGGAATCTCAAAGTCGACGATACTGCCTTCGTTCCCGGACAAGACTTGATCGGTGACATCATCTGGGCAGATTATTTCCGGTGGAGTGGTATCGACTGAAGAGAATCATAGCAACGTTACTTTCAAATGCAGCACAGTACTGTACATTATATTTGTACATATCCAAACATTTAATACAAAGAGGAGTGAACTTGGAAGATGATGACTCATTTAAATGTTAAAGATTACAGTATACATTGAGTGAAATATTTTGACAGCAATTTCAATTTTCAACTAATTCTGTAAAATTAATCTCTTCCCATTTCCCTGTAAAAACAGAATAATATTGAACGAACCATTTCATAAGTGATTACCCAACCCCCTAAACTTTCAAACTTTGCAAACGCACAGTTTAAATTTAAAAAATATAAAGTAATTCAGAAAATGAACACTAAATAAAAAACTTACTTTCAATAATAGTAATAACAAATGTACAGTTAGCCTGCTGCTCAGCATTGTCTACAAATATGTATACAACAGTTATTTCACCAATAATGAAGAAAGAATTTGGAAATTGGCTGGCAGAGACTATCACTGGCGGGGACAAGTCGGTGGCTGTAGGTTCAGTCCACGTCACAATGGCTCCTGGAACGCCTGCCTCAACATATTGCAATATATCGGCTGGACAACCAGTGATGGTTGGTGGAGTTGTATCCACTGTAAAATAACACAATAAAAAAAAACGCTTGGGATCATAGGTCATGGTGTCAAGTGTCAATCTCACATATATTAAGTACAAGGTTCAATATATAATAGTTATACCACTTGTTCAAATTTAGTGCTTAGCTGCAGTGGTAGTAAGTACACATATAATAATAGCAAAGGGTAAATCCGAAGCTCTTTTTACAATTAGCTTCACCAATCTGATTGACTACCGCCTTTTAGCAGGCAGAGTTTGGGCAAGTTCACTTCTTTCTAACATATGTGGAGCAAAATTATAACTATCCTGTTTCTCTGTAGCTGGTAGATTACTTCCAGTTGAATTTGACCTTAACTACTTTCATTAGCAGTCAGATTTTCCGACTATATTATAATGTTGTAATTTGTACTATTGTTTTATGTAATTAGATAAAGAATTAAGAGGTTTGTCTTCGATTTGGAGCAAAGGAATAAATCAATATATGCACTCAGGTGATCAATGAAGTATACACATTTCAATGGAAATGTGTTAATGAATTGTGTGTATAAATTTTCATGACACTGGAATCAACATAGACAGCTGTGAAGGTGTATATTGACTTTGATCCAAAGCTGGAATTTACCTATGCTGCTTTAATTCAAGACGAAATAAAATTAAAACAAAAACAAAATGACATATAATTTTAATATAATTCATAATATGATTCTTACATTATCCAATATGCGGCCAACAATGCATTTGGAGTTTCGATGACATATATTCTGAATCCTTTAAGGATATATAAGGTAATGTGTGTGTCCAGTATGTTGAAACACAGTCAATATGGTGTGTATCTGTCATAAATGTTCCAAGCAACTATCATGAGTTTGCCAGACGTTCCCGGATTTCGGAGAATATCTCCGACGCCCCAGTTTGTTTTAAAACTACAAATGTAGAATCGCATCAGAAGCATTGCTGATACGGTACATACTATTGTGTTAGGAACTGCTAGTTTTCTACCGTTTGGTGCCATGTTGTGTTAGGAGCTGCTGGTTTTCTAAGTCTTCTCATAGTTTGGGGCCATGTTGTGTTAGGAGTATTGATGTTCTCTATCGTCTGGGTCACCCTGTCATGTTGGATTAGTCTTGACGTTCTCTTAAATGTAAATTGTGCCTGTATCATTGCGGCAATCGGCAGGTAGAATTAGTTTATGGCTATGTCTAATTACGATTTTGTTGTAAGTTCACATTCAACTGGAATACAAATATATAAAAGATGCAAGTGATAGTACAATTTTGCAAACGATAGCACGTGACCACTTTGCCCCTAACCCCCCTTTCGTAAACAAAAATGCCTTCAAGGCCAACCGCCTTATTTGCATTTTTGTCCACAATTTAGCAACTTATTACAAAACAATTGTAGAACATCTTTATACTTCAATAAATGCAAGTCATAGCACCAATTTGCAAATAACAGCATTATTTTGCATCTAATCCCCCTTTCATGAACACAAATTTCTTAAAGGCCAACCCCCTAATTTGCAACTTTTCCCCAAAATTTGATAACTTTTTACCATAAAATGAAAAATTGTAGAACATAAATAAGCTACAAAAGATGCAAGTGATAGCACAATTTTGCAAACGATAGCACGTGCCAACTTTGCACCTAACCCCCTTTTCGTAAATAAAATGTTCTTAAACGGTTGGCTGTCGAGCGAATATTGCGTTTTTTAATCATGAGGTAATGTCTTGCAGTTGTCGAAAACAGTATGGTCGTGCACGTTGGAGCGATGATCTATCTGACATTTCGCGTAGATAAGCGGGGTAACCAGGGGGTGAAAGTGTAACAATTATCCAACCCCACATTTTCCATTTTTGTCTTAGAAAAAAAAAGTTGGCACCATTTTGCAGGTAGATGACATTATAATTCCTCTTTTTCAAAAGGGGATTTTCCCTCCCCTTAACCCGTCCACTGGATAAGCCTTGGACAGAGATCAGAAGAAAATATAATTTCAAATATATGAATATACGAGATAAATCCTCCATCAGCCCCCATTTCCCGTATTTTCAATACTATATGACCTGACCTTACACCTCAATCAAAAAACAAAAAGCTTCTTATATTCAATATATTGCATCCACATGCATAACATTAGATCTGTCAATGATTTCCTTATTGGGATTTTTTTGTTACAAGCCCGGCGTTACACACAGATACACAGGCCACCATGATTGAAATGTTACGATTATAAATAATCCCAAAATGTTTAATTTTGAGGTCACCTGCATACAAAATGGTTGCATAGAGCTCAGCAATAGTAACACTCAAAATGGTAACATATTATATGTGCTGTTTACATATAAAGTTTCATGAAATGGACCATTTTACCCTAGTGTACATTTACATCGAGGGCAATTTACTTGATATTTGGTTAGTGTTGAAATATACCATTTTGAGGGATTCAATGAGAAAAAAACTTTAAACAAATAGAGCTAGCTATTTAAGTTGGTGAAAATTACAATTGTGTTTCCTTTGCTTCATAATATAATAGTAATCATAATATCGAAGACAGAATAAAAAAGTAGTTTTTGTAACCCGACCAAATAATGAAATGTTTGCTTCTGGAAACGAATTATCATAATAAGTGGCACTTTGAATTGACACGTAAATCAAACCTTTATCCATGGCTCCATAAAGTGAGTATCACATTGTACAATCTGAATAATATCCACCTTTTGGAAGAGCGTTCTGGACGAGAAGTTTAAGGGCACCCATACTGAACTGACAGAATATGTAAATAAACTGTATAATAAAATATATCTCATAATTCAGTAGCCAATCGGCATTTAAAAGCCTCACATATAAAGCGCTTAAATTAATGCGAGCTGTTTGCTTTGAAATATCTCGCTTTAATTTGATCATTTAACTAATAATTGCATGTATATCTCCTAAATTCGACTTGTCGTAAAATGAAAACAAAATTACCAATTAATGGCTGCGACTGGATTGACTCCCAAAAGATTCCATCCTCCTGAACCACAGTTGTACTGTTAAGCAGAGAAATGCAATAACATCAGTGGAATGAAGATTGAAGTAAGCACTTATACAAATTTAGCGCCAATCATTAACTCGTTCGTTCCATCACAGTAATGGATCCGAGATATATTTGCCAATCTAGTACCACTCAAATACTATCTGAAGGAAAGTCATCTTTCAATTAGCCGTCATTAGCTGGACTTTCAGTCATAGTCAGTATTCAGAGACATATGTTAATCGAGTACCACTTATGTATTAATTACAGGGCCGGATTAAGCAAGTGAGAGGGGCATGATCTTAGAAAGTATATATTTTGTTTATAGACATAAGACTCTAATATAAAAATAATAACTACATTCATGGACTAACACATGAAATTAGGCATACACTCAGGTGCGAAGCCACCATTTTTGCTATGGCCGAAGGGGCACTGCCCGGATATATGGGTTCTAGGCAGTGTGAAGTGAGCACATGCTGTTTTTGGGGAGACAGCTTGAGCGAATAAAAGGTAAACCCTATGGTTGGGGTGTGTATGTGGCGCCACCTGGAACATATCTGAAACAAGACTATAAGCACAGGCCTTGATATCTGTAAACATTTTCTTTTTTTTATTAGAATTATACTACATTTGCGACAACATTTATATGCGCTAGGCTATATAATTTTTAGAGGAGGCCAACATAATACCCGTTGGTATTCTATGGGGAAAGTCCCAGATTCGTAGCTGGTTCTAATGGGATGGGCCTCCTTTTTAAGAATTTATTTCTATAAATAAGGGTGCTTAGATGTGAAATAGTGCTATTTTGATACTTTAGCAGTACAATTATGTTCAAAAATATTCGTTGGGATCCATTACTCTACCGAAAACAAATTAATATATTCGCCGACCGGAACTGGTAGCAGTATTTTTTCTAGTATATGTCATTAATCATATCCAGATTTGAGGCTGAGTCCAACGATTACTGGTATGTACTTACACAAATAATATGGTCTGGTTTGAGGCTGTGCTCGGAGCTGTCCATTCAAACGTCACTGGAAGTTCATTGGTATTGTTATTAACATTGGTGATGGTACCATTGTTACTGGACTGAGATGTTACTGTATCAAAGCATACTAAGGTGCGATAGTCATCTGTATTCGGAATACTAAAAGCACCCACCGGAGATGTTTCTCCTGTAGCAAATCTTGCCTGTAAGATGAAACCTGTAAAACTTGAAGCGGTTGACGACTCAAGAGTTACTGTGGAAACGAGCAAATAAGTAATGAAAAAAGAGTCATGTAATGTCACAGTGAGTACAATTATGACAGTAAGTAGTCTGCACCGTACAAATCGTTAGTCTGAATTCACAACGACAAGTTTCCACTTTTAATTAATTAAATTATATACACTAGTATTGCACGTAAATGGGACTATGGTACTTTTTTATTTATTTTTTATTCAAAATCTCTAAAATTCCGTGCAAAAATATACATCAAAATATATATAAATATATAGCAAATTAAAAATTGCAAGGGTAACATAAAAAAGTAATATGTAAATTAAGCAATACGTATGCGAATACGCACTTTACGATATATGCTACTTGGCCTGTCCGGCAAATCCCCAATCTCTTACGACCTTCATACACTGATAATTTATCCTTGTTCTCTGGGACTCGGATATCTCTCCACTCTTGTGGCGGACGTGACGGACGGAAATGTAACAACTAGTGGAGTGGAATGTAAACAGCGAATGTATGTACGTGTGACATAAACCGTATATGGATAAAATGTAGCTCCACTGTGACTTTGTACCATCGAAATGTGTATTCATGAACTGTTATATCACTACCGAAAACCACGAGACAAGTACTGAGTGACCTAGTGGTTAGAGCATCCGAATTGCAGCCGAAACTATAAACTATAAACTATAAACTATAGAAGAATCGTGTCTGTCATGTGTCTGATATTGGTGTCTGTATATTTGCAGGATTCCTGGTGTCAGCACGTGTGGTCCCAGTGGCGTAGCTAGTGGAAAAAATTGGACGACAAAAACTAAATCAATTTTGCAGAGCTTTATTAACATGATAACTTATAGCGAAATGCATACATATCATATGCCCGTGTTGAATGTCTTCCGTGTGCGTCTCTCCTTGACCTTTATTGGTGCTTTGACTTACAAGGAGCAGGAAAACGGACCCTTGGACTCCATGCCAAGTAGTTCTGCAAAAGTGGTATATTTTTTCAGTTTTAATGGTGATGTTGATCATTTAAATTATAGCACAAACGACATGTAACCAAATAAATATATAAATATTATCGGTGAAAAAATGATTTGCTTTACTAAGACACAAAAGGCAACATAGTTGTAGTTTACCAAATTGTAATAAACGAACAACATTTTAATTGTTCAGTGATACATAAGGTAGTTTTCATGAAAAATCATTCCCCGTTTTATCAGCAATATTTTAAAGATTCATTAAGAATTATGCGTTCACATCTTTCATGAAAACTTCACCAAATTTGAAAATTAAAAAATCAATATCATAAATTATTCATAGAAAACTGTTACCATGTCCAGACATTAACTATATGACACAACTAAAGGGATGTCACGACAGGAGTCTCGACGAGTGATTGGTTTTCGGGCAACATTTGCGCTTTGTCGGGAAAATCATGCTATTTGTCGGGAAAGTCTCCCCAGTTGTCGAAAATTTTAAACTTTCTGTGGGGAATATCATATATCTGGTAAGATGTCGACACCCCGTCCCACACCCACCGCCATCCAGTGGTAGTAACATAGCGACTACCCTGTAGAACTAGGTAATATCATGTCTCAGCTTAATGGTAGGTAAACTGATGTCACCAACATATGACCTGGGACTGTGGCAGCTTCACCGAGGGGGACATTCCAGCTGGAATGTGAGCTCCGCCAAGACCATGGGGAGTGCCGCAGAAGGCTGCATACATTTACGAGATAAGACCCCAAATTTGATTTCATAATGAGTATCTCTTTAAGTGGACTAGCCAGAGGTAATTTAGAGAAGTACACATATTATTTTAACTTGAATTATTGTAATACCTAACGTAAATACAGTTCTTGGTCCTTACTTATTGTACTAGGCATACTACTATTATTATTATTATTGCAGCTCATGTTGTATAACCACCCGCCATCTCCTGAACTATAGAGATGGGAAATGCCGCATGCATGATCACGACTGATGGTAGCTACACCTCGATGGGCATATCTATGACCCTAAATATCACTCATAGAGATCGTTTGAAAAAGAACCTGTTCCTTAACAATGTGTGAAGTGCTGTAAGAAAAAAGTAAAAAGTAGTTATTATTGAAATGGTATTCAGTATTTAAATGAATGTAACAATGGTTAGTTAACGCCAGTAACTTGTTTACTGTCTCCGTTGAGCCAAGCATATAACCATATGCGAATTATATATACCCCACCTTCTGCTTAAATCAATCATCTCATTTTTAACCAGAACACTATGGAAATGGTCTTGTCTAATTCTAATCACATTGGGGTTGAACTATGCCAAATAGTCCATATATACAATGGTAATTGTTGATTAGTATTGTATTCATGTTAACAAAATTCTTAGTCTCGTGGCATATTTTCATGAAACACTAGCTGGGAGTACCATGGAGAAGTTTGCAGTTTGAATTGGCCGATTTCTGTACCACAGGAATTTAGCAGGTTCTGCCAGCAACTCCCTATGCTATGGGACAGCTGACCTCGCAACATGATAATATGTTTTGTATGTAATGCCGGGCTGTAATTTATGATATCTTTAAGAATCGATGTTAAATATTCATTAACATTCCTGAAATGTCGACATAATTTTTTACTTGAAACTGCATTCCGTGACTACATTAGGCATGGAATTTAATAGTCCTTACAAAACGATGTAGAAGATATGTTCCAACTCTTTGTGATTTTATATATGGATTTCCACTATTGACGTCTAAGCCAGAGGAATGCAGTCCTTGCCCATTAGTGTTGTCAAGAAGGGTAACCCAGTGTGTAATATTTCCATGGAGGTAAAAATTGCACTGAAGGAGCGGTAATTGCACATTTTAAACAAACACAAATCTGAGATGCATATTGGGTTCAGCCATGTGGAGAGAGTATATACATATAGTGTACATAGTTCGACTGGGTACTGTCATGTGGAATTTTAATTACATGTCGTTAATGAGTCAGTATTGTACAGAGTTAATATGTGAATTGCAATACTATATTCTTTGTTATGAAGTTACTAATTTAATTGTAGATTGATGTAGTCAGGGATGTATAGGAAGGACATATAGACTGGGTCATGTGTTATTTTAAGTTAATTAAATAGGTAATATATATTATTATGGATTTTTATTATGTAATATAAATATTAATCTGCACTAGTTAGTTTTCAAGACTAACTAGTGGGGTAAGGAATTGTAACCTGGTGAATGGTTCCATGCCAAATTACATGTGAGGAATCTAGTTGTATATTGGGATTCAAGTTGGTTGTACTGGTCACTGTCATATTCTGTACATTGCTATATTCTTTTGTTTACTATTTCATGTTACTTTAATATTTCCTTATTGACAGTTGTTTATTAAGACTTTGGTTCATTTATGTACATGAGTTTAATTAGCTCATAAGTGCGGAGTTATTTTCAATGTAGCATACATGTGTAATGTAAGCTTGGGGTAGTGACATGTGTCACTGGATGGTGAGTGTAGAGTTATATTCATGTTGTAGATAGCCATGCTATTCAATTGTCATTATCACATTTTAGGTACCACTTAACTAATCCCGGATGACTTAAGGCCATTTGATGGTTCTACCGGCAGAATAGCAAGTTATCTTGGTCGAGGTTCTGGTGAGTCACTATTGCATATATCATAATGTTGACAGGTAGAAGGACTTATGGTGATTCTCACATTAGGAATCTCTGTAAATTGATCAGATTACCTTTAAAGCATTATAGTGAGTGGTACAGTCTTCAATGCTTATTCCAGTAAATTGGTATAGTGTAATGACCTATACACCAGAATGTGTATGAATACAGGGGATACATGAATTATTGACTTCCTATGTTAATTAGTAAGTGTCATATATATGCGGTTTTGTAGTGAGCCAAGGGGAAGGCATTTGTGTGTCAGAATACAAGGGTATGTTGGGTAAATATGTAAGGATTTATCGTCCATTGCATTAAAGTAACCAGTTTAATTAAAGAGCTTCCTTTCATTGTTTTGTTGCCATGGGTTATTCATACATGTCACAGTAAACGTTAATTAACCCCATGTATTTATTATTTGATTATAGCATCATCAGCATGTTGGACCAAAATCTGTTTCGATGGATCCAAATGTTACATGTTACATGTTTGTAATCATGATTTATTCTTTATTCATTTCAGAGACCGTTTTCTTGTCCTGAACAAATATACAAAGGAAATATCAGCTGACTTCTCTTCTGTCGTCATTCGCGTGGCGTGTATCCCGTAAAGGTCGCCCCTTCTAAACCAGGCCCCCGCTTTATTTCAATGGTGTCAGAAGTGGGATACCAGAAAAGAATTCGGATTGAACTAACCAGACAGAAGACGAAAGAAAACGGTCCCAGATCCTCTATCAAGTGACTATCATCAAGTAAGGGTGCATGTGTATGTAATATTTTCATTGTAACCTTTAAATTTCATTGTAACCATTAAATTTCATTGTAACCTCTAAAACATGGCTAGGAAAACCGAGGAGGAGGTTGACTACAACATGGAGATGATGGCTCAATTTTTTAAGAAGGCGATGGGACTGCAGGGTATCCCACCAGGGAAATTACCCAAATTTAAGGGCACACCACAGCATCGAGGGGATCTTCCTCTTTTACAGTGGCTCGAGGAATTTGAGGACTTGGTTTCCACCTTCAAGTTAACCGATAAAGAGAAGGCGCAGAGTCTGGTGACACACCTCGCTGGTCCGGCAAAAGAAGAGGCAATGTGCCTGACACCCACGGAGAGGGAGGACCCTAAGAAAATAGTGAGGGCACTCAAGCTATGCTTTGGCAGCTATGATACTGTGCAGTCCCTAGGACAGATGTTTTACAACCGTACGCAAGAGGAGGATGAATCATTGGCAGACTTCAGCAGATCACTGAAGCGACTGTACTCTAGGATGGTGGATGCTGCACCAACACAAGAAGAAAGTCACGCTCTCGAGAAGCTGAAGGATAGAGCTCTTCGTGACCAGTTTGTCCGAGGTGCAAGAGAGGCATGGGTCCGGAGAGAGCTGAAGAGGATAGATCTGGCCACTGAAACAGACTTTGATGGAATGAGGAGAGAGGTCCTTGCTCTGTTTCAAGACACTACGAGCGGGCACCAACGCACAAGAGTTAGGGAGGTAAATGTAGTGGAGAGTTACCCCGAGGCAGGAAACTCAAAACTTGCTGAAGAAGTGAAGAGCCTCAAGGAAGAAGTTGCGGCAATGAAGGAAATAATGAAGCAACTAGTTGAGAAACGGAGCGTGCCAGCCAGGCTCCTTACCTGTTTTAGCTGTGGTAGGAAGGGCCATTTTGCTGTGGACTGTAGGAGTTCTACCAGTGGTCAACGCCGCAGGAATCCCAGCGCGTATCAGAGCTATAGAGGGCACGCAGAAGGGAATCTAGCGTCAGACCAAAATATGCCACAGAGAGAGCAGAGCGCCAGCCAAATAAACCATCAGGGAAACTAATAGTCTCTGCTGCTGACAAAGGCCCGGCAGTGGAGATTAGAGATGAGCCTAATGATGTATCCATTCCAGTAAGGAAAGCAGAGATGAAAGGACCAAGGGAGATTATTACTCAGTTGACTGCGGCGAGCCCAACGATTATGGCTAGAATAGGAGGAGTTGAAATAGGGTGTGTGCTGGATACTGGTGCAGAGGCCTCTGTAATTCCATTTGATGTCTTCAAACGGTATCTGGAACCAGGAATAGGGCCCCTAGAACATCTACCTACTTTTTTGAAGATTGAAGGAGTGGCAGGTACAGAGGCACCGGTGGAGGGCTATTTTTATGCTACTGTTACGATAGGTGAAAAGGAGGAGACTGTAGGGTTCCTAGTTATTCATTCTAACACTCGAGCTATTGGAAGGAGGTCTGATTACCCGATCCTTTTAGGGTGCAATGCTATCCGTTTATTCCTCAAAGATGACATATTGGAAGGTAATCCTCAGTTTCGTATGATCATGGATACCATAAAATTATCGAACCAAGGGGAAGAGACGCCACTGCAGGAGAGAAGTGTAGTGACAGGGTCAATGTGGCAGACTGTTCCAGCCAGGTATGTCCAGGTATTGCACTGCACAATAGAGCCAGGAGTGGAAGATAATCAATCTTCGAAGATTTGTCTTCTGCAGAGTGCTGTGGTGGACTCTGCTTCGAAGTTACAAGTGGTAGAGGGATGTGTGAATTCCAACGAGACGTCAGCTAAAGTCATAGTGGTAAATTATGGGGACACTAGTATTAGGCTAGCACCCAATACAAAATTAACGTCGGCAGTAGAGTTGCAGGTGAAAGACGAGGTGCACATGAATGTGACCACAGAAGGCTCCATTCAAATAAAAGTGCAAGAGGTGTGCTTGTCTACAACCAAAGAAAGTACAAGGAGGGATACGCTGAATGGGAATACAAAAACAGAAGACAATAATGATGGCCATCAAGGTGAGAGTTCAGAATACAAGAGTCAATTAGGAGTAGATCTAGGTGAAATGATGGAAGGAGAGCGACAAGTGGTAACAGAGCTGCTTACCAAATATGAGGCCGCATTTTCAAAAGGGGAGTATGATCTAGGATTCTGTGATTTGATCCCCCACGAAATCAAAATTTCTTCTGATAAGTCAATTAGACTACCATACCGGAGGGTACCACCAACACAGATGGCCGAAGTGCAGAAGCTTCTTCAAGGACTGTTAGAGAAAGGCATTATAAGACGGTCTTCCAGTCCGTATGCAAGCCCTGTAGTCCTGGTACAGAAGAAGTCTGGGTCTCTTCGACTTTGTATCGATTATCGACAACTCAATGCCATCACTCTCAAGGATTCCTTCCCCCTACCCCGCATAGACGAGACATTGGAAGCACTAGGAGGAGCCAAATACTTTTCGTCTTTGGACCTTTCCCACGGATACTTCCAGGTGGCCATGCACCCAGAGTCTATACCCCTTACAGCATTCCGTGTCCCATGGGGATTATTCGAGTTTCATCGCATGCCTCAAGGTTTATGCAATAGTCCCAGTACTTTCCAACGTATCATGGAGCTAATTTTCGGCGACTTGAATCTCAGTCAACTCGTCCTGTACTTAGACGACATCTTGGTATACTCTGATAGTTTTGAAAGTCATCTCACAAGGTTAGAAAGAGTTTTTCAAAGACTCATAAAGTATGGCCTCAAGTTGAAAGGAGACAAATGCAAGCTGCTGCAAAAGGAAGTGAGGCACTTGGGTCATGTGGTCAATGCAGATGGGGTGTCAGTGGATCCAGATAAGATCTCCAGAATAGTTAACTGGCCAGCACCTGCAAATGGATCAGAGTTGAGTTCCTTCCTGGGCCTAGCATCATACTATCGCAGGTTTGTCCCAAAGTTTGCTCAAATCGCATCTCCACTTCACGAGATAGTAGGAAAATCACGAAGTAAGTTTAAGAAGTCAAACATTGGAAACAAGTTCCAGTGGACAGCTGAAGCAGACAAGTCCTTCCAAACCCTGAAGAGCCTTCTTTCATCATCACCTGTACTTGGATACCCACGGTTTGACAAAGAGTTTATTTTAGATGTAGATGCATCGCTTAAAGGACTCGGTGCATGCCTCCTTCAGGAGGATGAAAATGGGAAACTTCATCCTATTGCATATGCTAGCAGAGGCCTTAGAGGGGCAGAACAACATTATAGCGACTTTTCAAGTTTTAAAATAGAATTACTAGCACTCAAATGGGCAGTCGCAGACAAATTTCGGGAGTATATTAGTGGAACGAAATGCACGGTGTATACAGATAATAACCCACTGACCCACTTGAAGACTGCAAAACTTGGGGCTACAGAGCAGCGATGGGCTGCTCAGATTGCCGCTTTTGACATAGAGATTAAGTATCGTCCGGGTAGACTAAACAGATGCGCAGACGCCTTGAGCCGTTGCCCATTAAACGATATCACCCAGATTGTAGAAGTTATAGGTACAGTCTCAGCCTGCACAGTGATACCCAGTGAGGTTAAACAGTGCCAGGACGGAATACAACACACAACACCAACTACTGTACCATGCATTTTTCCCTCTTTCTCCTTCCAGCAGTTAAGTGATACGCAAAGAAGTGATCCATCCCTTGGTGTAATTTGGAAATACTGGGAATCTGGCTGGTCACCTGGCGATGACAGGGGAACTGAATCACCGGAAGTCAGATGCTGGCTCAAGGAATTTCCAAAATTACTTGAGAAGAATGGAGTTTTATACCGAGAAGTGATGGGGGCATCAGGGAAACAAACACAACTATTAGTGCCAAAGAAGCTACGATCTAACCTCATCACTTTGGTCCATGACCAGTGGGGCCATCAGGGAATTAACAGGACCCAAGATATTCTGAAGAGTAGATGTTTCTGGCCAGGGCTCCACAGAGAGGTAAAGGTTCATATTCAGAAGTGTTTTACGTGTGTGGCAACCAAAGCCCCAACACCCATAGTCCGCACACCGAGAAGGCATTTGCTGGCTTTCCGCCCGTTCGAACTAGTTGCAATTGATTTCCTTAAACTGGACAGAGGTAAAGGAGGGTATGAAGACGTTCTGGTCATTACAGATGCATTTACGAAGTATGCCCAGGCTATACCATGTAAGGACCAGACAGCGTCGACGGTTGCACAAGCCCTACGGGACCAATGGTTCTCACATTATGGCGCCCCACTTCGGATACACTCTGACCAAGGTCGCAATTTCGAGAGTGCACTGGTGAAAGAATTGTGCCAGCTCTATGGTATTTCCAAATCTCACACAACGCCATACCATCCTCAGGGTAATGGGCAAACGGAGCGTTTTAACAGAACACTGTGTGGGATGATACGATCCCTGGACCCATCCAGCCGGAGAAAATGGCCTGAGCTCCTGCCACACCTTGTATTCTTGTACAACTCAACACCGCATCAAGTGACCAGGATGTCCCCATACCACCTTCTGTTTGGTAGAGAGCCTTACACTCCCCTTGATCAACTTCTCGCCAACTCGAATGAAGACTGGAATGAGGACTTTGTGCAACAGCAATGCACAGCTCTGAAGGAAGCACATAGAGTCGCAAGGGAAAGAATCCAGTCTGCTCTTCAAGCGGGGAAGCAACGTCATGATCAACGACCTATCAGCCCATCTCTAAAGGTAGGATCATACGTTTTGCTAAAACGATGTGCCTTTGAAGGGAGACACAAGTTGGAAGATAAGTATTATCGTGATACCTTTGTTATAACCGATGTCAACAAAGATGGCGATGTATATACGATCCGTCCTTTCATGGGTGGCCCGACAAAAACGGTCAATAGGAAACTACTAGTGGAAGACCCACGGAGCCACATTCCGCCCATTCCTGAGGAGGAGGTATACGAAAATGGAGAAACAGATGACGACGACGAAGGGGGAGGTATGCTGTTTCCCTTTTTGCTGCCTGATAATATAACACCGTCTAGAGATCAAGACGAGGCCAATGCACAAGTGACTGGTGAACGAAGGTCAACAAGAAGGACCAAGGGGCAACACACTAACCCCAATCACCTTCCTCGTTCGGTTTTGCACAATGACGGTGTCTAAGAACTTATTGTAGTAAAAATATTGTTCATTCTTAGATTTGCTGTTGTACAGTACCCCCCGTAAGTTTGTAATGTTATGATTATATTGTGATATGCATTTATAATACGAGTTGTTTTAGTGCTTAAGAAATTAGGTGGGGGTTGAGAGCAGGTATACTTGGCAAACCGTTGCTTATGTTATATTGTCACTGATGAGCTGGGTGCTTTGTGTAGTATGGGTATATTTACTCTTTTCATAAGTTGTTACTACAAGTACAGCAGGGAACCATCCATAATTTGTCAATCCTAGGAGCGGAGTAGAGGAAGTGGGCAGTGAGGCAGTTTCACGTAGGGCTTCTGCCGATACTAGGCTGTATCTTGAGGCCAGGACTGGGCAGGAGGGTCTTAGTCTTGCGTAAAGGTAGGGTCTGGAATGCGGTTGTACCTATCAATCTG
>WXZC020000123.1:0-15736 GCA_011317855.2 Paelopatides confundens
ACATGCAAGAATAATGAATCTGTTGGGAAAATGTGATACCATACACGATTGTGTTTGCATTACTGTAATTTTGTTTGCATTAGGCATATAATCAACTGTATAACTTAAAATATCATTTCTAGGACAACGAACTTCATAAGAATCATAGGCAGATAGGTTTAACTTATGGAACTATAACTGTCAATGTGTTGCACATTTCATGACTTACCGGGGTTCCATATTCTCACTCAAATGGTTCGATGTCGCACTGTCGAAATAGAGTTAATGCGTTGTGCCCACTTTTGCGATATATCATCCGTAAATACATAGAGTACATAGTACGCATATGTTACGATGGGGTATTTGTTTTGTTGACTTCTACCATAGGCTTCATCCATGCTGTCAATCACGATATGGTGTGTAGGATCATTTATAATAAGATTGTATCATTAAAAAAATTCCGTTTTCGAAAGGCAAAACGTTGCCATTTCAGTGGATTTGGGATAGCTCGACTTTGGATAGTTATATGAAGTACTCTAATAAAAACTAATTGCGACGCTTGGAATCAAACAAAAAGAAAATAAGGTACAGATCATGGTATTTCAAAACGCCCTTCGTTCATTTAATATCAGCTTATAGCTATATAAACTTAAACTATACTTACAGCCATTCTAGGTTGATAAGATCTCGAAACACACCCGGAAGTAGAGTAGAAATCTGATTTCCCGACAAATATCTGTTGAAAAACAACGATAATAGTAACTAAAATAATATAGTTGTGTTCACATGGCGCTATACGTCCCGCCATCCAAATATTTCAGAACACGATATAATGCGTTTGCTGCGTTAGTGTCACAACAATGAACCTGAGAAAGTTTATATGTATATAATGGTATGACTATGCCTACAGCACTTTCAACTGAAGGAGAGAATACATATAGGAGGGAAGGAAGGAAGAGAACATGACGGGAGGAGAGGAAATGAAGGTTGGAGAGGAAATGAAAGGAGATAGGGGGAAGTGTAAAAGGGAGGAATGACGAAGGAAGAAACAGTAAAGGCAAAACTTAGAAATAACAATAAAAGCTCACAACATATTTACAAACCTCTAAATATAAATTTTGCAAAATGTGCTTTCCAATTTGGAATTATACTTACCAAATTACAAACATTTTCCAAATCCCAACCCTACCCACGTTCAAAATATGATATCTGTCAATGTTTATCTTCTGTTTACAAAGTCTTCTGGTGACTTAAATTAAGCTATACAAAAAACAATACGGTACGTTTCTTGGAAAATGTGAGATCTGTCAAAGTTTCCATTCTTGAGGTAGGCCAATCGTGTTTACAAGCTTTTAACATTTTGACCTCTGGTGACCTCAAACGACTTTTGACCGCCACCCAAAGAAATACGATACTTGTACTCAATGTTTCATCAACATGCAAAATATAACATCTCTCAATATAACATATATCGTGTTTACAAGCTCTTAACAATTTGACATCTGGTGATCTCAAACGACTTTTGACCGCCAGCCAAAGAAATATGATTCTTGTACTCATGTTACATCGACATGCAAAATATAACATCTCTCAATATTACAGATATCGTGGTTACAAGCTGTTACCATTTGCCCTCTGGTGAACTCAAATTACATTTAGCCTCCAACAAAAATAACAGGTTTCTTGTACTCAAATATGTTACATCCACATGCAAAATATGGTATATGTCGATATTTCCTTTTTGAAGATATCGTGTTTACAAATTGTTCATGCTTTGGTCTCTGGCGACCTCAATTTACCTCCCCCCACTAACAATAACATGTTTCTTGAACGCAGCATGTTACATCTACATGTGAAGTAGGAAATATGCCAATGCGTGGTTCATGCTTTGGCCTTTATTGACCTCAATTGACCTCCATTCAAAACAATAAGCTTCTTGTACTCAATATATTGCATCCACTTGTGAAGAATAACTTCTGTCAATGCTTTCCTTCTTGCGATATCGTGTTTAACAAAATGGGCGTCACACATACATACATACACACACATATGCCATCATGACTGCAAATGTTACAATTATCATCGAAACCAAAAACCGAAGAAAGCTAATAAGCGTAGGGTACCATTGAAATAACCGTGTACTTCACATGTATAATTCCCTGAATAAAATTTACCTTCTTCGTGATGGCTGCTGTATATCTTTGCTTTCCAATCACAGCCCTTTTTCAGAACTAGACAGTGAGGTAATGTTAATTTTGCTGGTTTCAGTAGCTTCATTGTACTCGGTAGAAGCTCGACCACGACTGATGAGTTACTAGCAAATGTGAGACCAACGTGATCATGCATACGGTCTGGAATTATTCGCATCTGAATCAATTGTGTATTCTTTAGAGCACCAGCAGGTATTTCTAAAATTACACCGGTATCTGCAATTTTCAACATTCCACCGTCCTTGTCAATCATCAGCTCTATTCCCAAAGAATCTGAAATAATGAAGATACTCAATATTACAATCATAGCAATGTCGTAAAACAGATATATCACGATTTGTTTTTACTCAAGACGTTAATGTATTTTTAATATATGATATCTCTTTAGGCCCGTCAGCAATATAACAATTGTTTTTATTTCTTAATTTCTCACAAAACTATTACCATTGAGGGCAAATAAAATATTTCATGGTTGTGTATACGTATATTTTACATATCCTGCAGACCGCGTGATTTTGAAATAAAGTCTGACTGATTTCATTGCCCCCAAGTTTACCTATTTTATATTGATATTATTTTTTCTTCTACTTTGTTCTTAGCATTTTGTAAATGGAGATTGTGCATAAAAGCTATGAGACGTCGGTCATTCTCCCATCCCTTTCTTATTTATTATTTGTTTTACCACTGAATATTTTATGTTGGGGAACATTTCATTCCAATTTTTGAATCAAACAATTAATCCATTTTAACACGAATATAATAACAATCACATTTTCGTTCTTGCAAATATACTTCACAATATCTTATAATAGTAATTTGGTGGAAAACACTTAGAAGATGATTTTGGCAGCCATTGGTGTAATTTGAGCCTTTTTATTTCAAACACATTATAAAAAATATGTATAAGCGAAATGTTAAATTAATATGTGGTATCAAAAGTGAAGGTATTGAATTCAAGAATCTACCATTTTGGTTTAGACTACTACGTATATATTCATGAATATTCATGTACATGCAAATTAGTTAATTAAATGTATGATTTATACAAATTTCCATATATACATATTTTAAATGCTAAAATAACTATTGAATTGTGGTATCTCCTTGAGTTCCTCTTGTATGTGATACTAACTTTGTGAAGATATTTCGAGAAATGAGGACTTTATGGCATATTTTGTATCTCTCGGTTAGGCTAGCCTAAGATATGCAATGCTGTAATGATAAAAGTATGGGATAATTAGGCTAATTACAATGCTGGCAAAATATTAGATTGTGGAACTGTAATTTTCTTGACTTCCTCTTTTATGTGATACAAATTTGTAGAGATGCTTTGGTTGAAGAATGAGGAAATGATGACACATTTAGTATCTCCTGGATAGGCTAGCCTAACATATGCAATACTGCAATGATTGAAGGTATAGGCTAATTAGGCTAAATTGTTGTAAAATGTTGGCAATATGTTGGTTTTGGACAAAAACAACATTATGAGGGCTAATCAGGTACTAATTAAAAAAAATACCAACAGGGAATTTATTAGGAATTGTGTTTATTGTAATGTTTTTGTTAGCGTATTTTAAGATACAATATATAATAACAACTGTTTTATGGTTGAGGAAGGTTGGTTGGGATTTTTTATAAAAAAATGTCTTCGTAATGCAAATTTGCATATTTTTGGCAAGCCATGTAATGTTCTGACACCCATAAAAAATCCATATGCGTCACATTCACAAAAAACGTTTGCATTATTGTAATGTGTCCTCTTCACAATAAGACTACTTATAAGCATATAGTTGGTAGATAAATCAAGTTACAGCTGTTAAGAATTGCATAGTTCAAAAAGGATTAAGGGTTAAATAGGTCATTGTCATATCATGGATGTGTCTCTATGATCAATAACTTTACCTTCAACATACAAGCAGCATACACTAATTAAACATATTACAAACAAATTGAAGCCATACATTTATTTTCTTTTGTCCTCGATGATAACCGTGACCATGAAACAATTAACGTACAGCGAATTATTGAAGCTAAAGAAACTTACCTTCCTTTACTGATGAAGGTTTGCTAAAATCATTTCCTTGGTGTCTAAACTCCATCTAAAGGAATAAGATTTAAATTCATACAAAACACAGACATCCAAAAAAGATAACACGTATATAAATTAATCAAGCAATCATTGACATTATGTATACAGCTCAGGATTCAAGTGGGTCATACAAACCATGGATATCTTCATGGGGTCTCCACCCAAAGGGAACAGTCTACCTTCACGCTGGCTGATGAATAAACACATCAAAGTCAGGGGAGTTAATGTGGGCATATTAATAGTCCTTATTACGTTTGCAGGTATGGATGTCATGAGCTTTTCATACGATGCGGTTGACAGATTGATGGCAGTTTGTAGTCTCGGTGTATCAAGGACAGGAACGCTATTAATCTGATTTGGAAGAAGTCACGTGGCACCGCGTTTTTTTTAACAAATTTGCGGGTACGTTTGGCATATCCTAAGTTGAACCATACATGTAATGTCATTTAAAGTTATTTGGACACAAACAACATGGTTACAAGTGCCGCTTCGATAATACGTGAGGTGAAATACAGCATATTTAACAAAAATAATACACCTTCCACATTTCAGTTTCCACATCCAATGTATGAAATAACTTGTCTCCAATGATCCACTCAACTGAAAATACATTACTGGAATACAAGTTGGATCATAAGTTCTAAAATGTTTTATAAATATTGATCAGTTACTTCTTACCTGCTAGCCTTGGTTGATTTTGCAACAGGTGTATAAGTATAATTTGTATAATGTTAATCTAACAAAATATCAACATGAAATTCAAAGTATTACCAATATTCTTCCTATTTGCTTATATTACCATACTTTTGAAACATAATGTTAACGTAGCACAATAACATTTTATAACTTTGGTACATTACAAGGCACTTATGTTTATATGGGTCAACTTGCCGTCATAAAAGAGATGACTGCTGGTCTAAAAAGGCTAACGTTGATCAAAGGAAAATGCAATTATCATTTCCACTTTCTTTAATAAAGTCAATCAGTATCCCCCAAAAGGCATACAAAAATGGTCAAAATACTTCATACCTTCCAGGAGATTTGGTTAAATTCGACAATTAAATGTATCAAGGATGAGAAATTCTTTGAGGAGTAAAATACTTGTTGAATGACAATTGTTTGACTTCCATATTTGCATATTTGGTGGCGATAGATGACCTTTCAATCATCCCATGTATAATATAACCAGAAAATCAGCAGGTTTAGTTATTCCTTGCCAACTTTGATAGAAGAACATTGCATCAATAGTGGACATAGTTCAATCTTTCACCATTATGGATTAAATTGATCAACATGATTTTGTAACGACTGCAGACACCCATACCAAATGTATTTACAAGGTGTCCAGGTTTTAATCTATGTTGACCTTCATCAAAATAGTAAGGTTATTGTAATCACTAAGGTCAATCTACATACCGAGTATGAACTAAGCCTCATTTTTTGGGTTATCATGTTTACAAGGTTTTCCAACTTTGACCTGTTGACCTAAAATGACCTTTGACCTCAAAAAAAGTAATATGGTACATGTACTAAGATGAACATACATACATAATATGATGTGTGCCCAAGTTGAACTTTGGAGTTACCATGTTTACAGGGTTTCAGACTTTGATCACTGTTGACCTCAAATTACCTTTGACCTCCACATAAAATCAATAAGATATTTGTACACACTAAGATGAACCTTCACATTAAATATGAACATTTCCCAAGCTGTCCTTTTTGAGATATCGTGTTTACAATGAACTTTTTGAGTTACTGTATTTACCAAGTTTTCAGACATTGATCTCTGTTGACCTCAAATGACATTTGACCTCCACAAAAAACAGAGGTATTGTACTCACCAAGGAAAACCTGCATACTGAGTATGAAGTTTGGCCAAACTGTACTTCTTGATATATCGTGTTTACAAACCAAGGTGTGTCATGCATACACACACAAATCGGTTTCACATTCAGTTCGGGGACTCCATTGTTCAAACCACTTTAACCATATGTTTTGATATTACTAAGGAGGATGGTGCATTTAAGATTGGATAAGCTGTGATTAGGCATATTAAAGTGTTCTGCTACTGGAAATTCAGGGCTGTTATTTCTTATACTATGTTTGTAGTTGTTGAATCGGAGTCTAAATTTCGTGCTGGTTGCACCAATATAGGCACAGGAAAGAAGTATCCGTGAAGTAAAAACCATCCTTAAGTTTAATACCCATACAACATCAACAGAGACCTCTCATTCATGAGCATCCATGCACGAATCCCCGTGGTATAAGTTCTAGTTTCTCCATATGTTCTCTGCCCACAACTGAAGAAGAGCTGTTTTCACATTATTCATTGAAAAATATAGTAGATATTTGGCAGTAGAGACCGTAAAAGACATCAGTGATGTTATTTATTATGCACTAAAGAACAACAAAGATGTATCACACAGTAATTATTTTACCTGCAATCTTTCTGGATTGTAAGTCACTGAGAGTTTTTTCATCTGTAACATCTCTCGGAGGACTCGGAAATACTAGGCTGGATATACATAAACAATTATATTTATATGGCATAGAAAGCAATGTTTTAATTTATTTTGCTTGTGTAGATTTCCACACATTTAATATTTCATTTTTTTCCGGGTCTCAAGTGGCTGGTTCATATTTTAAAGTTTCATTTAATATCAAATATTTCAGAACAAAGACAATTTTTAACAATATGTACATTCATGTTTGATGAACAATTTCGTACAAAGTGCGTACTTATTTTAGTGCCCATAGTATATTTTGGTCGGAATGCTTTGCATTCTGAGAAATGACATGTATTGGCCATCCATCATAAAGATAATGAAATTAAATGAATGTTGTTATCTAAAATGGGTCATATACAAGTTTGTAATTACCGTGCATATGTGATACGTTTATTGTTGGTAATGAATTTAATCACATCTCCATAATCGGTCTCGCTTAGTTTCTGGTCCCATCGATGCACTTCAATATACTCTAGCGTATCTAAAACAGCCAGTCGGACATCAAACTTTAGTACTACAGCCTGTTTTGTGACACTTTCTACAACATCTGTCAACTTTAGATGTTTTATTGCAACCTTAAAGTGATAAGAAATAAAACATTGTATATTGTAACCTAAAATCAATGACTATTTGGCAGGAAATATAGATAAGTGAATGTTATGAATATGCAGTCCTCTTACAAATCTATACCAGTGCATTACATGTATAATTTTGTTGATACAGTTCAATTTAAAACAAGTTGGCATAAACTAAGATATCCCTATGTATAAGTGGTTTGACAATTTGCTTGAAAAAAATAAGCAAGAGATATCATACGACAGAAATGATATTGCTGATTTACACCCGAAGCAGCTATTGCAAAATATTATGAGGGTTTTGATGTTCATTCATATACAATTACAATACAGAATACTTTAACAAATGATTCAGTTTGTCAATTTGTGTCTTTAAACTGTAATAATGATGTACGTCTCATGTAGGTCATGTTATTAGCCGCATAATATTAGACTGGCCAACAAATCAAGTTAATGCACATGATAATAAAGAAATAGGAGTCGTGGTTAAATGTCGACATTTAAAATCAACTGTACCTTAGCATTTGAAGCGAAGGTGAGTATAGAAACCTTCGATCTCAGTAACAGTCGACTATCTTCAGAGCTGATGGTGATTACTTCTTTCCCACATATCTCTGTGACAATGTCCTTGACCATTGGACCTCTATAACCATCGTACTCAGCAAAGCAAAGAGAGATGCAGTTCATTATGTAATCAGGAATTTTGCCATTTTTTGTCTTGAATTCTTTCATGAGAAAACGGGTAATAAATTGAAAGCTCTCAGGGCTGATGTGGCAAGTAAAGCGCAATACATAATGCAGATCAGCTGGGTCTATGTTACCTAAATGTTCCCTGAACAATTTATACTTGTAAGCGTCTTCTGATGATTGGTAATCCGAGAATATGTGAGCCAAATACTTGGATGCAAACCATTCTTGGATTAATTTATGAAGGAATTTGACCTGTAAAGAAACATATTTGGCAGTTGATCCTCCTGTTAAATGACTTCTTGATTTTGTCTCCTCTGGTAGTACTTCCCTCTTACTCTCTGGTTGTTCCATAGATGATACAACATCATCTTCAAGGAGTCCCTCCATTGCTTTACGTGATGCATCATCCGATATTGTTTTATTTTCATCACTCACGGAATCGGTATGGGAAATTCCACTGAGTGAGTCAGTATGAAAACGTTCACTGTCTGTGTCAGTTTGGAGAATTCCACTGCTTGTGTCAGTTGGTGTTCCCTCCTCAACAACAAGTATTCCTGCATCTATATATGCCTTACTGTTAGTGACACATTTATCCACAAAGTCTTTCTGCCAAAACAACTGCTGATTTCCTCTACATAACCCATTAAATGCAAGTTCTTCCAATGACATAATAGTTTGTCGGAAGCCGTGGGAAACTTCAGGCTCGCTCTCTTGATCAGATTCAGACTCGTCAGTTCCAAATTCATCAGACTCTTGTTGTTTATCCTCCAACTGAATATCCGGTTTTTGCTCCTGATGAGACATATAACCAGGACTCTCGTAGTTCTCTTTCGAAGGACACAATACATCTACAATAGCATTTACAAAAGGAGTTACCCTATCAATATTACCCTCTTGTAACTTTCCGAAGCTCTCAATGTTATGCACTGATAACACAAATAGTAACGGAACACTGCAAAGCTCGTTTATGAAAGGAACATTCTCAATCAATTCCTTTACTTCCTCTTGCTTTTTGAGATCATCGGAGTAGACTTTTTCAATATATTCATTCCTCTCATCCTCGCCAAAGCTCCCTATTTTTAACATTGGACCTGGAGGTAGATCATTGGCATAATCTGACCGAGTTGCGATAATAACGGTGCAGTTGGAGAGTTTCTCTTTCGTCATTACTCTCATCACCTCTGAGGGTTCTCTGCCTTTTTGTCTACCATTGTACTCTTCTAATCCATCCAGTATCAGGTATATTTTATTTGTATTACTTATAAGGATGGTTTCAATGTCCTCTTCTGTGATAGGTATATCTTTACGGATATAGAACATTTTGATAGCTTGAATAATGGTCATGTTTTCAACAAATTTCAAAGGGAGATATATAACCATGTGGACATCAGTAACCTTCCCGCAACTCCATTCATATGCCAGCCTTGAACATAACATCGTCTTACCAGAGCCTGGTTGTCCTTCCAGTATTATTCGAGTCTCTGCTTTCAGTTTCTCATGGTAGAATATATCAAGGTAATGTAACTTACATTTAGCGTCAATATCTCGGTTAGATATTTTTGAATCAGATGTTGTCAATACCAAACCACATGCAATAAACAGATCATTTGATCTCCATTGACAAGATTTCTTCCAGGGAACAGGGGTCATGGTTTCATACCAAGCCTTTATCTTCTGCCGTAAGCATTTGATGAATAAATTATATTTATCTGTAAAATATAAAACAAATTAACAAATTAAAAAAATTGCTTGAAATTAATTATGGTGAAGGAAATAACATGATTGAACACTTGATTCTGGTACCTATCCATGTGCAGTATGTATCAGTGGAGTTGGAAGCAACTCAATTTTTGTAGCTTCTGTAATCTTTGGGTTCATAAAAAGTGTAGTGGTGTCAAAGGTAGACTCTGCTGAAACAGGAACTTTAAATGTAAGCAGTATAAGGGATAAGCTTTTCCTCTTTGTGATAAGCCTATCGAAAATGTTGAAATTGAAGGGGAGATTTTTGATGTGGTAGGTAAATTATGTTACCTAGGAGATATGATCAGTGCTGGAATTGCAAGAATAAGAAGTGGTTGGAAGAAGTTCAGGAATCTTCTCCCTGTGCTTACTTCTAGAAATTTCTCACTTTGTACAAAGGGTAACGTTTTGAGTCATGTGTTAGGAGTCTTATGGTATATGCTAGTTTAACTTGGGCTGTTAAAGAAGAGAATTTAAGGAGACTAGAACGTAATGATTTGATGAAGGTCAGATGGATGTGTGGGACAAAATTCAAGGATAACATATATTCTGCTGTGTTGAGGGAGCGACTGTGCATTGACATTATCAGCGACTGTGTAGGCTTAGATGGTATGGACACATTGTTAGAAAGGACAATTATAGGTGGATAAAGATAATTACTCAATTAAACATAGTTGTCAGAAAGGTAGAGGTAGGGCGCGAACGACGTGTGAAAGTGTTGTAAAGAAAGATATTAGGTCAAAGGGTCTTCAGGAAGATCTCGCCCATGATATATCAAAATGAAACAAGGCTCTTAAGTAAACTCCGTCCAGCCCGTGCCCAGCATGGAAAATATGACGTTAATCGGATATGATATGATGATGATGATGTCACATTTAACTAAGCTCGAACAAAACGCGAAGGAGTTCTCAATTTAACCAGCATCCCAAAATATATTCTCCTCCTTTACCTGTTTACTTTATATAAATTACAAATACAAACGATGACAGAGTAAGATGAAGTAAAGAGACAAGTCTTGGGCTTAGAAACGTAATTCAATGACTAGTTTTGGCAACATCTGTCCCCATCATTTTAAGTATGAATAGTAATAACATGGATAATCATCGGATTAACAGTAATCTTATTCAAACTACAGTATCGATAATGCCAAACTTTACAGACTCAAAAATAGTTTGTGATTACATTAATAAAATATTTCATAATTTCAAACATACTTTTCGAAAAAGGGAGAAATATGCATGATTAATTCACATAAGAGAAATAGTGTATACTAGAAGTTATATATCAGTTATATATTACCTGAAAAATCAAACTCAAAATGTTACACTGTTTTATTATTAACTTGCTATTAATTCATGCACTGTAGCACTGAGAACAGCCTAAAAAACATTTGAATAACGGACGGTATGGGTAAAAATATAAAGCAATAAAAAAGGGTTGTTAGATATTATACACCAGAAAGCCAGCAGGTTTATTAATTTATTGCCCATTTTATAGGAGACCATATTAGTTTAACCTTTGACTAATGATTTCAATGTTTAATGTTTAACGTTTAATGTTGTTTAGTGAATTGATCAACCTGGTTCTTGCAATGAATGATGGCCTACATACCAAATATGACGTTCGACCAAGTTGTATTTTATGTGTTATATTGTTTACAATGTGTTAAGACTTTGACCAAAATGACATTTGACCTCTACCAAAAGAAGTGTATTTTTTGTACTAACAAAAGTGAACCTACGTACCAAATCAGAAGATTAACCAAGTTAAATTTTGAATTGTGTCTATAAAGTTGTCCGATTTTGACCTTTATTGACCTTTGGTTTTCACGAAACGAAATATTGTTTTAGTATTCACTAAGGTGAACATATATACCAAAGCTGTACTTTTGAAGTTATCATGCTTACGAGGTGTTCATATTTTGACCTCTGCTAACCTAAAATGACCATTTAACACCACAAAAACAACATGATTATTGTACTCACTATGGTCAAGATATAAGTATGAAGTTTGGTCTCGTTGTACCTTTGTAGTTATTGAGTTTACAAGCAAATATTTCAACCAGACACACGCGCAGATGCATTAACGTGCAATCATGATCACATAGATTCATGGAGCATTCGGCAAGGAATAAAAACATAATAAATGATAGACTATACTAACATGGGCTGGGTGAGTCTGCATGGACATTAGGGGCCGTGGTTCAGTGAATCACATGAACCGTATATTACTAAGCTTCTGTGTACACCGCTCCCAATTATACATCTCCACAGTATATGTTTTAGCAGTGAGGGAGAAAACTATATCTTCGAAATTATATGTTATTGAACTGTGCCCATGTCAGAATCTCTTCCCCGGCAAGAGGAAGAAACGATTGACCGAATCTGCCAAATTGACATCACACCTAATGCGGTGTTAACGAATAACATATGTGAGTGATATCATCGGTAACACATGTAATTACATTAAATGCATTTACCTCTACCTAGCAGTGGTTTCGTGTAATTATGTAATTTATTCTCTATTGTAAATAGTATTATCCGAGGCCTAGATTCCAATCTCTTTCCGACTGCTGGCCCCCGTGGGCCTTTGGAAACCTTCATCGACCCATACACTCGGATCAGTGGCGGCTATAGAGAATTTTATTGCGTTGTTCTCACTACCAAGTAGAGCAGGGTGTGGTGTGGTACTCACAAATAAGTTAATTACACATAAACGGTGCTAGTCTACCTTTCCCAAGTCTTTCAAAGTAAATGAACTTTCAAATACAGCTCATATGTATTACCAAAACTTACATAATTAATTTGGTGAAATTCAGCTCCCAATGAATCGATGTAAGGGAAATATCAGATCAGTGTGCGGTTATTCAGATGAACTTTGCTTATAAAACAAATATTCAATTGTTTCAATTCTAGGTTCGACAATTAGAGGAGCGTACGTTTTTTTTAAATAAGGGCGCATTTTGTTAGTGGTTGCACGTCATGGGTATGGGGCCAATGGGAAGGGTGGCCCCTCCCTTTGAGAAAGTTGCGTTAATCTAAGGGGGCTTAAATTCAAAATGATGCTATCATTTGCATCTTTTGATTTACATTGATGTTCTACAATTTCCCGTATTTTAGGAAAACATTTGCGCATTTTGAAGAAAATTGTAAATAGGGGGGATGCCTGTCGCCTTTAATAAATCTTTGTTAATGTATGGGGGTTAGAGGCAAAATGGTGATAAGCCATAAGGGGAGCGGCATAAGGGGTGCTTCGATGTAAAATGATGCTATCATTTGCATCTTTTGAATTTTCTGTCCATGCATTTTCTATATTTTTAAAATAAGGTTTGGGTGCACCTGTGGCCGTTGAGAAATATATGTTCATAAGAGAGGCTTTCAATTTGCTACAATTTGTTATTTCTTTCATAAACAAAATGCAAATGGTGTTGTTGGTAGGGGTCTGGGTTGGGGTAGCCCACCTCTGTTTGTTTATGAAAAGTGATATTTGTTTGCATCTTTTGAAGTACGTTTATTTACTACAATTGTTTATTTCTTTCAGAAAAAACAACTGCAAATCGTGTTGTGTTCGAGATTTGGGTTGGGGTGCCCCTGTTTGTTCATGAAAAGGGCTATAATTTGCATCCTGTACATTTATTTTCTACAATTTCTCCTTTGTTAGTGAACAGCATGATACATTTTCTGGGAAAATACATATAGAAGTAGGTTGGGGTACACGTGACCTTTGATAAACAAAATCATGTAAGGGGATTATATACAAATTGGTCGTATCATTTACATCTTTTGAGGTACAGTTATTTTTTAGCTCGAAAAATATCATAATGTTATTAAAATTGTACTGATGTGTGACTATTGTTAGTGACAATACTATATGGCGTGGGGTTTTAGATGGGGCCCAAGTAATACGATTTGGCATTGATTAACTTCTAGAGGCGAGCCAAAATAATCAAACTGGACCGGTTGGTAATATAATTTTCATTTGAAAGTTTTTGGGTGGGGGATCTCCCTTATGGCCATACAACAATTCTGTATCTTTTTCCAATATCTGGATGTTTTATGATGTTTGGAAATACAAATTTACATATAGTAAGTATTGTTGTTTTTGTATCTGTAGTTATATTAAAACAGAGTGTTTCATTGCTTAGCTGAATTCCAATACTCAATACATGGTGAATGAACCGGTATCACGAGTAACGTAACTTGATTAACATGTCCTTTTGTTTCATATATCTCCATACAACAATTCTGTCTCTTTTGCCAATTAGTTATTATTATGAAGTTGGGAAATACAGGTTCATAAACAATTATTAATGGTTGTGTGGCATTTGGTTAACGAGAATCGCCAAGAGAAATTGGGTGAAAAAACCCTACAAGACTTTTTCGTAACGTGAGTATACTTCATGTCATATTTGTGCCCTTGCAAAAGTTATGTTCGATTTCTCAACGTGTGTAGAAACCGAACATCTAAAGGTCTACGAATCCAGCCATGGCAATTACATCGCCTGTGTACACGTGTAGTAAATACAACATACGTGTAGCGATCACACATGTTCTTCTAGCAAGCGATTCTTCTGGCCCATGTGGAGATATTTTGTTTGTGAAAGTAAATTATTAACAACTGAAAATACTTCATACCAATTTGATTTTCTAAGAACAATGTATTTGTCTTTTTGCTATAGATATATTAAAGAGATTATACACTATGAAATGTATGTAACTATATAACGAAATTGATACAGAAATGGCGAAAAGACATTTGTTCAGTAAAAATGCAAACTAAATATATAATGGTCGCCAATGACCTCGCTTGCTGGAAGATGCGTAGGGCTTGCGGAGATTAGGTTCTTAACTCAAGATCCTAGTTAATACAATATGCGGCCTGTTCATTGAGAGAAACAGGAGTATTTAATTTATTAAATAATTTCTAAAAATTTAAAACGTTCAAATTACATAACTAAAATTAAATATTTATTGCAATGTTTGCAACCAAGACAGTAGTAGTTATCATCAAGTTTCAAAACACAAAAAATAATGATAGTCTAATTCAAAAGGAGTTGATTAAAGTGATGGCGCTTGAAGATGCAATGTCACGGATGTATGGGCGGGACTTTAGCAGGACGTCAACAGAAGTTAGTCTGACAGAATGACAAACCAAATTATTCCTTGCCTTTTCATCTGGTGAGCTTAGCAATGATTTAAGATTGTCGCAAAATACAAATAAGAATGTTTCCATCCACTAACAAAATAAGTTCAGAAAGTAATATACCACTATGTTACATTAACTATGTTGCATTAACCTGTAAAGTATCAGATATCTCACCGTTTCCCTTCTTGGGATTTCATGATTACAATATATTCACATTTTGGTATATGGTGACCCCAAAACACATTTGACATCCTCCAAGAACAATAGGATTTGCTGTAATCAATATATTATATCGATATGTAAAGGATGAGATATGTCAATGTTGCCCTTCTTGCGATATAATGGTGTATTTGACATGTTTTTCACATTTTGTTCTATGGTGACCGCAAATGACCTGTGACCTCCACAAAGACCAATATGCTTCTTGTACTCAATATTTTAAATCCACATGCAAAGGATGAGAAATCTCAATGTTTCCCTTATTGAGATACCGTGTTTAGAAAATGTTCACATTCTGGCCTCTAGTGACCTATAATGACCACTGGCGTCCACCAAATCAATAAGCTTCTTGTACTCAATATATTACAGCAATATGAAAGTATGAAATATGTCCATGTTTCTCGCATTGAGATATCCTGCTTATAAGCCGGGCGCCAGACACACATACACATACATGTCATCATGACTACAAATATTACGATAACATGGAAACCAAAAACTGATGTCAGCAGATTCACAATAACAAATATATTCCAACAAACTTGAAAAGGACATTGTTTACAAACGGCTTACCAAAAT
>WXZC020000124.1:0-15728 GCA_011317855.2 Paelopatides confundens
ACCACCATTCAATATATATATATAACCACACGTCTAATTTGCGGATCCAGGGGGGTCACGGAGTCCGGACACCTTTCAGACTTTGATATTTTTGGCAATGTAATATTCTTCAGAGGGGAGGGCGTGTGTGTATTATAACAATGTGAGGAGGTCCCCTTTATTTCATATTTTTCTTTCTTAAAAAAGAGAGTGTTTCCTTGTATTTGTTTTAATTATCTGGCACACATTTACGTGTTATACTTGTTTACGTGATATATGGCACCATTGTGCAGATAACACATAAACCCCTCCTCATGACATATTTCAACAGTAACCTCATGTGAAATAAAATGTTCATTACACTGCATGTGAATGTGTACAATATTACTTGGGTAACAATTCCCATACGATCTTCTTCTTCTTTACGTCCGTTTTTCCCATAATTTACGGGGTTAGACGTTCGATGATCTTTTTGATCACCATTTGACTTGGCGGAATTGTTACGCCTCGGATGCCCTTCCTTACCGGCAACCCTCATCACAAGGGGGTGGGGTTACATTCAGACCCCAAGTGACCCTACTCTGAACACCCAGCAGTACAGCAGTAGGTCACTTTTTTAAGTCTTGATAAACTGCACATGTAATTTAACTTTCAAAGCAACACATCACATATCACAATTGTGCATGTTATATTACACCATTTTATATATAGGTGACCTCAACATTCCTCAGCCTTCATCAGTGAGTTTTCAATTTCGGGAAACAAATCCCGTTCCCGTCGCTGCTGAAAATGTCCCCCCCCCCCCCCGTCTACAGATTACTGGATCCGCCATTGCGTCTGTATATCTATCGACTATGGTGCATTGTATATGGAATTCAACAAATAACGAGTTTAGGATTTATAGGGCTTAAAACTTCCTTCAGCCAATAACTACAGGTATTGCAGTATTGTTGAATACGGTAATTCAAGTACAGAACAATAACAATACAGATGTTTCAAAACTATTTCTTTTCTATGGATTAATCATTAAACAGTCCGAGTCAAGTTTAAACAACAGGAAGTATATAGACGTTTCATTAATTTACGCGCCCTGTGTATTAACGCAGTTGCCTATTTTACGGTAACCATATAGCCTACACTTAAACACAAACCATGTTCTCAGTTTTTTTTGGCATGCGATCACAACATACATATCTGTAAGCAGGGGTGAGATGGTGAGTACCCCCCCCCCCACCGTTTGTTTTAATCAAAGGTCCGCAGTTTCAGGGGTAGGTTAGAGAATGGCGACGTAAGTACCACCACTAATATATCTAATATATGGAAGCATTTTACTCCTTTCCTTTCGTGGTACCAGTTTGTGATCTAAAGGTTTTTTTTCTTCGAAATACAGATCAGAACATAAAATACTTTAGAAGTGAGCCCCCCCCCCCCCCACCCCCTCACTTCCGGGGAGAAAATCCCGCCAGAGGACTTCATCATTTTTGTCACATATAATGGGGCACACTTCCACTACACCCCCATACATGTACCTCCAAAGTGGCGCAAATCTAGATTTGAGTTTGGGGTGCGAAATGTGTGAATTGTGTCCGTTGCTAAAAGGTGTCCAGTGTATCGTCATGGGCATTTTTCCTATAGTGGTATTTTATACATTCACATGGAGAGCAGTGGCAATTTATTTGACATGAGATAAGGGTTGAAATATGTCTCGGGAAGTGCTTAAGAGAGAGGAAGGAGTGTATCCCCTTCTTTTTTGAAAAATATATGAATTTTAAGGTCACCTGGATGCAATATGGTGCCATAAAAGGACTAATCTTATACCATACGGTACCGTACGGTGCCATACGGACGTTTTATTAGAATTGAGCCCGGTGGCATTGAAACGATACTATTTCCTACAATTATACATAATTCACGAAGGGGGTCCATATCAATTTTTCCAGAGATGGGGGAGGGGAAGGGGAAGTTGATGGAATACAATTTCACTAACGTTTCAGTTGGAGTTCAGAAAAATATGAAAAAAGTGGGGGCCAATCTCGTAATCATACCCATTGCATGCCGGATTAGGGTGCTATAATGCCCACCACCCCATAGCATGTTGTTATTGCAAAAAGAAACCAAAAATATAAATCTCAAAGGGGGATCCGTACCCCTTCCCCTGGATCCACCAACGTATGAGGATGGGTGTGTAATATTAAATATGCACGGTTTACAAATTTTAAAGTACATTTATGGTCATATTTTGTGCAAACACTATTAATGTTGGTGAATATTATTAATAAAAAATGCATTGAATGTAAAATGATCCTCTGGGGTTAAAATAATATTTTCAATAGTTCAACTGCCGCAAAGATAACACGTGTTGTAATAGTTTGTTATAACTGTTTTTCGGCGATTGATTTTTTTGGGGGGGGGGGGGGGGGGGGGTGTGTGAGGCCCATACTAGAACGCTTCATAGATTCCTCTTGATCCTATTTCTTTTGTACAATACATATAGGTTATGCTTAATGTTAGGCCAGATCCTAAAACCTTTTCAGAAATGGTTAAGTGTTATATTATATTAAGTTGTAAACATTGTATCCTTGTATATATGTCTGATTGCAAATGAAATAAATAAATAAACAAACAAAACCAAATGATGGATTCGCCGCCCACTTTAAATTGAAGGTCGACCCCACCTCTGATTTACGCCGCTGTTCCCCATGGTGTGAATTGCAAAACTACGGTCCAACGTGGCATTTTTTGTGCTCCCCTAAAATTGCTCGTGCCACGCCCCCTCCCCCCACTGCAAATCAATCATGGCTACACCACTGGCAGAGAATATTATAGCTATCATATTTCAGGTTTTGTTTAATACCAAGTAAATATATTGAGTATTTTTTGTAATAATTAATTCATCAAATTTACATAGCCTTCAAAAAGAAAGACAAATGTCATAGCCTTTTTTCAGTCTACCATACATATAGGTGTAATTAATCCCTTTGGTGTCACGAATTGACATACAAAACCTGAAAAATCCTCTATTTGGTCCAATTTTCTCCTTTATACCCAGTCGCATTATTGATCATAAGGCTAGCAATTCGCACCTCCCCTGTAAAATTCCTGCGAAAGGGTATGACATTATCCCCCCCCCCCCCTCCCGAAAAAAAACCTTTTATTTAGGGTCAAGTGCCATGTTTTGTAGAAGAGGGCGGGCGGGATTTGTCTAAAATGTTCAATTCCCGGCCCTTGTTTTCGTGAATAGGGCAGGCGGAAGATCCAAAGCAAAAGGGTTTTTTTTATAGGTCTTATATGTTTAAAACTTCGAGATATTCCGTTACTCTTCAAACCATACATTGAATGTACACCAGAAGCTTTTATAATACAATTTCAAACTCTTGCTTTCAGCATTGACCATTATTTTTGAAATCACAGTTTTACAATGAGGTATATTTTTTTCCTCCAAAAAAATGGGCCCTAGCAAAGAAAACGCGGCGCAACGAAACAGTTAATAATAACAAACCATGGTCAACATATTTGATTACAAATAAATGCTGTCGGATTAAAATATTGAAAAAATGTTGCTCAAGCGCATGCGCCATTTCCTATTTTGATCTCCTCTCATTGGTTAATATTCCTGAAATTGCTGGTTCGGTAACAATTTTTTAATCGAAAGGCAATGTTTGTAAACGAATCTGATCTCACTGTATGTTATTGTTTTTTTTTAATTGTATTTGGCCTAATTCTTTGCGAGGGGTTCAATAAATCTGAAAAGAAATACCTCATTCTGAAAATATGATTCATAACTGTACCTGTCAGTGCTGAAAGAGAGCATTTTAGAATGTGTAATCGGGTTGTAATCAAACTCCTAATGCCCCTTGAACACTTACCATATCACACATGATTGTTGTGTATAAATATCTATATATGTGTCCGTCTATACACAAATATACAACGGGTATTACCAGTATACTTGAACCCAGTTTCCATATTAATACACACATGAGATTATTCCGGTTCTATAAGTAAACAAAACTAAACAAAATATTTTATGACGTTTGTGTTAAATGTTTAAACTGTAAACATTTAATTGGTCAAATTTACACACAGAGTAATATAGTCAATATTGGGTATTAGTAATCTGGCGGCAAGTTTTGGTTTCAGTGGGGAAAATTTAACACATATGCCTAGTATATGTACGGTGTTGTATACTCCACATATTGATACACGAATAGTTCAGTACAGTGTGGACATGTGTCATTGTACCACACCACACTAGAAACGATTATTGGCCTTTTAGCTGACGTCATGTTATTTTTCCTCGCGGAATCTACACTCGGCTTAACACCGTCACGATCATGTGTGACGATGGTACCTTATGTAGTTTGGTTTCCGTGCCTGTCGTGTTTTATGACGATGAGTGACTTGCCGGGGAAATAGGCATATATGCGATCATGATCAATGTGTTGTGTATGTGAGTGTATAGTTTCAGTTGTTTTACGACGCTACGCTGCCACATATACATATGGGAAGCCGTAGTGGTTTGTAACTTACTCTTCACGTCGGGTGGCATTTTACATCCAGACACCCAACTGGCCCCACTCTGACACTTTAACGCTGAACACCCATCAGTAGGCTACGGCAGTATGTCCCTTTTTAAATCTTGGCAATGACTCGGCCAGGAATCGAACTCCCGGCTGCAAGACGGATGCTCTAACCATGGAGTTTCCAACTCCCTGCTCTAACCACTAGGCCACATAGTATGTTGACGATTTGACTGGTAAACACGAACAGCTTGGCCGTCAAATTTCATACTTGGAATTTTGGGTGGCTTTGGTGAATACAAGAAACTTGTTGTTTTTCACGGAGATCAAAGGCCATTTGAGGCCAACAGAGGTCAAAGTTTGAAAACTTTGCAAACACGGTAACCCAAAAACGGTTCAGCTTGGAGAAACTTTATATGTACTTTAACTTTACTGAAAGTATATTGTTTTTTTTGTGGAGATCAAATGTCATTTGAGGTCAATAGAGGTCAAAGTCTGAAAATCTTGTAAACATGACAACTCCAAAATTTCAGTTTGGACAAACTTCATATTTAGTGTGTATCTTCCCTTAGTGAGTATAGGAACCCTATTGTCTTTTTTTGTGGAGATAAAAGATAATTTGAGGTCAAAGTTTGTAAACATGGTAACTCAAAATTCCAGCTGACCAGCCTTCATATTTGGTATGTATGTTCACCGGAGTAGGTGCAATAAACCTTGTTTTTCTTTAGAGTACTAATGGTCCTGTGAGGTCAACAGAGGTCAAAGTCTGAAAACCTTGTAAACATGATAACTCCAAAAGTTCATCTTGGGCAAACTGAATATTTAATGTGTATGTTCACCTTAGTAAGTATAAAAACCCCAGATTGATTGTTTTTCCTTTGTTAAGTGAGGAAACAAATGTAACCACGATAATTCAAAGAGTACACCTTGCTCAAACTTCATATTTAATATATATGTTCACCTAAGTTTATGATTATAAGAGCGCTACTTCTTTTGGTGGAGGTAAAATGCCATTTTTGTCAAAGTCTTCACACATTGTACACTGTAGGCTATAACTCAAAACAGTACATCTTGGTCAAAATTATTTGGTATATATCCGAAGTTAACATTGGTGGAAGTAATTTGTTCAATGTTAATGTAATATTCTATCAAAATTGACAAGGACTTGGCTAGTCTAGCTCTTAGATGGAAAATGATGCTACCTTTTGCACCTTTGGAAATACATTTATATCCATGAGTTTTGGTCCAAATAATAAGAGATCAACAGTTACTAAATATGATGGCCTCAACAATGGTTTGGCCTTCACGACTAACCATGGATATTTGCACTTAGCCAGCCTCCGTGACCTTACACCAGAAGACTGGTCTTGTCAATATATCACTTGTATTAATATATCACTTGTTAGGTCTAGTCAATATATCACATTTATTGAGGATGTTATTGCTTTTTTAAATATTTCTTATATTAACTATCGACCACTGTACTGTAGCATGATATTCGCTCACTATACAGTTGAAAGAGACACTAGGAGTCTCGAAATATTCTGCCCAAAAATATATTGTTGGATGAAAAGCACTACAAACAGACTTTCTGTCGTGTATCTTATTTATTTATTTATATATCGATTGTAAACGAACTCCTTTAGATCTTTATAACAGTTTGTGAGCTCTATACACCCAAATGACAGCACACATCATGAATTTATAGAAAATATTATCGTCAAGGATAAAGTGACTTGCAACTCACACCCCCTCTCATAGTTTATGATTTAGAAGAGATTCATAGTCAACTTTATAACAATGAAGGTATATACAATCACAGTGAATAAACAAAGGAGAATAAACAATACAATTTCACACAATACAAAATGCACAATTGAGGTCATGTATGAATTATTCTTCATGCACAACTCTTACCTATTTCACATCTCGTCTCTCGCCTGTTTCCGCTAAGATCATGTGCATATATAGTATAAGTTATTTGAGATTCGTGATACTGCACTAATATCATGTTCACATGGTCACATCTGGTCCTTGTGTAGAAGGGGAATATGGGTGAGAATGTGGTCAGTTTGGCATGTGTGACGTCATGACGTAATGACTGATGACATGTGATTATCCAATCTAATTCAATTGTCACTACTTATATATATAATATATTAGATTGGATTGCTATTTTATTAAATGAATGGTTCATTCCGATCCAAGAATCACGCTACGATACATGCATACACACAATTGACTGTATCAGTCAACAACATGTGCTATAATGCAATAGTATGATACATGTCGTAAAATAGTAAGCGAAACCCTAAAAGAATTCGAGAACTGCAGAGATGTTAGGACGGTAATTTACTACACTTGTGGATTTGTGTCTGTATAGGGACGTTGATAATTCAAAACTGTTTAAGTTCGGATTTCTTGATTATCACAGAATACCCGCTTTGATGTAAAATAAAAGACTGCACCAATATTGTTTATTATGTTTAAATCTTACGAAACGAAATGTGTAAAACAGCCCATGTATGTATTTGTGACGTAACTCCTGGTTACAACTCACGGTGTCCATCTTGGAAGATGAAGTAATCCACTGCGTTCCTGTGTCACGTGTATATGTTGCAATGACGGGTAGGCCTAATATTGCACATTTGTATCTCGATCTGAACGATTCGAACAACCTAAGACAACGTAAACATTTATCATGATTTTGATAAATTTTGATGATAATTACTGCCATGGTCGGCGAAAATAATTGTAAACACAATCAAAAACTAAAAAAAGGACAGCTTGGCCAAACTTGATATTTGGTATGTAGGTCCACCTTTGTGAGTTGTAGTTCTTTTTGTGGAGGTTAAATGTCATTTGAGGTCAACAGAGGTCAAAATATGAAAACATTGTACTAATGACAACTTGGTCCAATTTTATATATGGTGTGTATGTTCCCACTTTGTGAGTGTAAGAACCCTATTTTGGTGGAGGTCAATGGTCATTTGAGGCTGACAAAGGTCAAAGTCTGACAATATTTTAACATGGAAACTAAAGAAATATGCCTTGGTCAAACATCATACTTTGTATGTATGTCCATCTTATGGAGTACGAAACCCCTACTCAGTTTGGTGGAGGTCAATGGTTAACACAGGTCAGCAGAGGTCAAAGTCTGATAACTCTAGAAGTACAGCTTTGTGAAAGTCCGTATTTTGGTATGCAGGTTCACCTTAGTGAGTAAAAGACATGTATTGTTTTTGATAAGAGGTCAAATGTCATGAGGTAATCAGAGGTCAAAGTATGAAAACCTTCTAAATGCAATAACGGCAAAAGTTCAGCTTGTTCGAACTTCAGCCCCCTCCCCCCTAGTATAGCAACCGTATTATCGTTGTGGTCAAAAGTTACTTGAGGTCAACATAACTCAATGTCTGAAAATGTTGTAAACATGATAGCTCAACGAGTACAGCTTGTTCAACATTCACACTTGGCATGTTGGTCCACCTTAGTGAGAAGTGTAAGAACCATATACTGTTTTTGGTGTAAGGTCAAACTTGAGATGAAAGTATTAACACTTTGTAAACATTATAACAACTCAAAACCCCGGCGAGGTACAGTTTGGTCAGACTTCATATTTAGCATCTAGATCCACAGTCGGTCTGAGAATAGTCTTAATCAACGTTGTTTTTGTTATGTGGACAAGGAATCACTATTGTTTTATTCTTGTTTTATTTTTACATTTTCTCTCTTTTCTGCAGTCGTGTCTTATGATTCTTGTTAGCTGCCAGTCAATATTTCTTCTCTCTATCTTCCTTTACTTTGGAGTTGTGAACAATTCCTCATGGATTGATGGAGACCAGTTGATATTACATCACCATGGTGACATACGGAGCAACCGGCAACTGACTAAAGCACGGTAGGTCGATTATGTTAATTAAAGTAGCCTATACCTTAGGAGTTATAGTTATTTACTTTACCGATGTGGATTATCAGGTGCGTAGACAGTGTAGGCAGCAACATATGAGTTTAGTACAGTGACGTATTAGTCTAGTATAGTGACGTATGAATTTAGTACAACGACGTATCAATTTAGTACAGCAACATGAGTTTAGTACATCGACGTATCAGTTTAGTACAGCAACGTATGAGTCGAGTACAGTGACGTATCATTTTACTACAACAACATATGAATTTAGTACAGCGATGTATCAGTTTAGTATATCAATATATGAGTTTAGTACAGCGACGTATCGGTTTAGTACAATAACATATCAATTTAGTACAGCGACGTATAATGTACATCATGTATACGTACACTTTACAGCATGGACGTATTCTTTACACAATGTACATGTCATTTTAGAGCAGTAACGTATATGTTTACATCATCCACATCATTTAGAACATGGACAAATCGTTCAGAACATCATCATATGTTATAACCCTTTGGCGTTCCATACGTGTCCACCTTATATTTTTGAATTTCTTCATCGTTATGCCACCAAACAAAATAGACCAGTTCAATGAAATTTATTGCGAAATTTTCACCATACCCAAGTGTCGTACATGACCTTTCCCAAAAAGCCCGTAAATCACCATCTCATAAAAAAAATGCGGTAGGTCAGTTCAACAAGTAAACAAATGTACAGTAGCCTACACGTGACACACATGTCTACACAACACCGGTGTTACCATAAATACGAGCGCTGTTACAATATATCTAGCATTTTGTTGTTGTATATCTTACTGGTTCTAGTGATCGTTTTTTTCTCGAAATTTTGTCTTTACACTTCGAATCAAGCCCTCCACCGCCCGCCCCGCCCATATGGCTAGTAATAGTAACCAAATTCCAACTGAATGAGTAGGCATACATACCGTGCCCCCCTTCCCCCATCAGCCACCGACTGTCGTATTCGTCGGACCAATAAAAAAGATGGTTCTTCCTTCACTGTACCCGGACCTTATCCCCTCCGTCATAGAGACTCCACCAACCGGGCATCGATATCCGGACCGATTGCTACGTCTTTACTTCACCACACATAACACCACTTACCCACCTCCCCACTATCCGACATCTCGTCATCGTAAAATTTAAAAACATTTTCTTTCTATTTTGGGGGCTTGTCGAAATTATTTTACTACAATATATCGGTAAATCACCAAAAAGGTACCAACACGTGTTAGAAAAACTAAGAAAATTTCCTCGTCGGACCGAATGGTGTGACCCCTGTACGATCGTCGGCCCCACTCCAAAAATCATCGCGCCGCTACTGGTTAATATATAGAATATAGTTTGGAGGGCAATACTGATGAACTTTTAGTTGGCTCATATAGTTATAGTTATACTATGTGTGTACATGTTTATCAGTTGTTTACAACTATGTAACATTCGTAAGTAACCCATCAATTGTCACGTATTGCGATATTCTTCACATACATATTCATCGCATTATATCTCATATCCAAATAAGCATGTGAAAATAATGTAATAACAATCGAGATAAGAAATGTTCTTTTAAGCCATGTAAATAAAAAGTTTCACGTGCGGATCCAAGATGGTAGATTATGGTACAGTAGACAGTTGGTAACTTACATGTACAGTAAGTATATCCTATTGCATTGATATCACTATATTGCTACTGTGTCGCGACAATATTGATGTTGCTATAAACTGTTTGGCACGTCTTATTGTCAGTGATTTATTTGTAATAATAAACTTGTGACTTGGTGACATCTGCCATCGATTGCCAACGAAACTGACGTTATTAATAATACAACGCGCATGTGGTAGCTAAAAAGGAAAGGGTCTCACTGTCAGGGACGAGAAACGTATACATAGTTGACCTTATAGGCATACGAGAAACGTTTAAATAGTTGACCTTATGGCCTATGGCTGCATAACAGATGTGTATAGGATATTTGATAATGAATTATACAGTAATCGTTAAAGGTTCCACACGTCCCACACCATAAGGTACATGATTTTGTTATATAGAAGGGGCGCAGATGTTGGTAGATGTCCGTTCTGTGCGAGTGTTCTAATGGGGTGAGGGGACTCCCACCCCCTTAAGATTTAGGATGCAAAATGGTGCTATTATTTTCATCTGTTGAAGAAATTTATGTTCTACAGTTCATACCTGCAAATCTGTCTGTATGGCTGTCCACAATTTTCAAATTGCACCTTCAGTCTCATAAAATGTTTCATGGATTTTTATGAAAGTTTGATACAATGATCGTTGGGTGGTCGAATATTTGTGATGTTCAGATCAAATGTCATTTGAGGGTCATTTGGGTCATTGTTTGGAAATACGCAAAATGCTTCTTTTCCCACAGACATTTATGAATTTGGAGAAAAAAGTTGCTCATAATAATTGTTGAATAGTGGTCCCTTTGAGGTGTTCATGAATTTTTGATGAAAAGTTAACTTACCTAAGGGCAATTTGGGCCCATTTTTTTAGAAAATATACACCACACTTCTGTTCCTAAAGTCTTGTATGGATTTTTCAGAATTGTTCAGAGTTACTGTTGGGTAGTTATTCATTTGGAGTGTTCAAGAATTTTATGAAAATGGTTGTCATGGGGCCATTTGGGCCCATTGTTAGAAAATATGCACAAGACGTCTGTTCCTACAGTCTTGTATGGATTGTTTTAAGTTGTTCAGAATTACTGTTGGGTTGTTGGGTGTTCAGGAATTTGATGACAAATGTTGTTACGGTATGTCGCCATTTGGGCCCATTGTTATAAAACATGCAAAATATTGCTTCTATGGTCTTGCATAGATTTCAGTATGCAACAAAAATGCTCAAATTATTGTCAAGTATAGTGGTCCATTTTGGTTGTTCAGGAATGAAGCAGCATTTGGACCATTGTTAGAAAATATGCCAAAAGCTGTTCCTATGGTCTTGCATGGATTTTTGCAAATGCTGCTCACATTATTGGCAAGTAGTGGTCCATTTGGGGGTGTTGATGATTTAAGGGCCATTTGAGCACATTGATAGGCAACATGCAACCTACTCATACAGTCGTGTATGGATTGTTGCAAATGTTGTTTAAGTTATCGTCAAATGGTGGGCCATTTTTTTGTTCGTGAATGAAGGGCCATTTGTGCTCATTGTTGGAAGACATACGGCTGTTTCTATGGTCTTGCGTGGATTTTTGCAAATGTTGCTCAATTAAGGGTCATTTGGGCCGATTGTTAGAAAACTTTCAAAATGCTGCTCCTTATGGTATTGCATGGAAGCTTGTATAGTCAGGTCGCACACCAACTACAGTCCACTCAGTAAGAAGTCGATGACACCCCGTGGTATGAGCACCCGCCCCAATGGTGGTCTAGTTTAGTATTAAAACATGCTAATAAAGGAAGGGGTGGGAGTCGCCTGTTGCGGTACTGTACACACCCCATATATAAGGTTAACCCAACAAAAAAGACAACTTTGTAACATCCCCAAATCACAACTGAAATGTTTGGAAACGTATAATGAAACGTGTGATTTTTTGTTTGCGTTAACGAGCATACACCCAATTCGTTGTTCATTGTTAATATGAATTCCTGTCACATTGATAATATATATCTTGTGTGACAGGTTATATTCTGCGGATTTGGCAAAGTTTTCTTCATCAGTCATGTTATCAGTGGTGGTTGTATGAATTTTTGTTGGAGAGGGGGGGGGGAGGAGGAGGGGTTGGTATGTCGCACCACAAATTTTGGGGGATTGGTTAAAAATTTCCGAAACGGGAGAGGAGACCCATATCACCCCTCCACTTTGTTAACTAATAAGGTTAATCCGTGTAAAGTTGTACTTAAATCATATTTATTCAACCATTTCAAGCTCCAAAATACATAATGTTCTTACAAGGGGAGGGGACACCCCCTCATTCTTCGACCTCTCCCCCAGCGAATAAAAGCTCCACACCCCAAGTTTATTCACGTGCAGCTCTGATATTTTAACTAATTACATCATTTGCAATCTAACCATAGTCTCGCGTAGAGAGGATATTGAAGCAGGGAGTTAACAACTCCCTGTTTGAAGCAACATCGCTGAGGCCAAGTGTATAGATAGTTTTAATTAAAAAAGCAAATCATTGGGGTGGGGTAGGTGGTAAATCCCAACGTCTTCCCCCATGGTCAGGCCCATGTGTGTGACTTCTTCGTACTTATTTAAAGAGAGGATATATACACGTGAGGTAACAATTGTAACATAGATCACATTTAGCCTACTGGAGAAGAGGAAAATATTTGTGAGCGCGCGAACATTTTTTCAGGCAAATCTCTCCAAATACTGAAATAGGGCTAGACCGGCTGGTTACCATATTAAAAAAATTGCATTATCATTATCTTCATTTGAATTGATTGCGCCCCTCTAGATCCCATAGCCACCCGCCACTGTATGTTATATATGAATAACATGTCGTCACGATACATGAAGCTTATCATTGACAAGACAAACCAATGGAGTACCCATCATATTGCAAAGTTGGGGGAAAATTAGTTTTTGAGGGGTCATAAATTACTATCCATGGAGGGAACACAGCCCATTAGTAATATATACGAATACCGTCACAGCAGGGACCGTGGGGTGATTTTTTAATGTGATGAAGGCGGTGTGGGGTGGGGATGAGCACGAGCTTGGAAAACAATGGCACCGTAAGCGCCATCGCGACCGCTTGTGCGGTGAAGCTGATCGGCATGGGATCCACGGGCTCGATAAAGGCTGAAAGGGCACATGGTGGTGGTCAAGGGTGAAACCCCTGGAAGCATGCGACGTGCATGGATATCTTACGTATACATTTGGCTATAGTATTGCTATTAAAACTGAAAACAAGAAAAGATATTGCTTGTGCAACACCTTGTTGTACATATCAGTACCCAGTATAAAACATTGTTAAACAATTGAAACCTGATTTCTTACATTCCTTGTAATCATACGATACTCTAGCATTTGGGATATTGTATATCACAATGCATTAGCCCTGGCTTCTCAAATATTGAAATACTGCAACATAAATATTATCCCTATATACTGGTATAGGCTACATACAAATGCGTTTGTCCTTCTAAAATACAGAATAAGAGTGGAACAGTACTGTATACACTTTCCCAATTGTGTTAATGTAGTATAAACACAGCTATTGGAATTACAATGCTACAATACAGCATACACCTTTATCGGCGTTGCCATTAACCTCATGTCAGGAGTCAATGGCTCTTGATTCCCACCGAGACCTTTCCTTGCATTATTCAGTTCCATGGTGTAATATGATATGCTCGCAGAACAAGAATCCGGGAATACAGATGTGGAACATGTTTATGTACGTATTACTAGTGCTCAATAAATAGGAAACAAAGTGTGTGTAAAGCTGTAAAGAGAAATGAAACATTGCTGTCATTCCCTAAGTGTATATACTTAAAGGGGCATTAGGAGTTTGATTATAACCCGATTACAACATTTTAAGATGCTCTCTTTCACTGCACTGACAGGTAGTTAAGTTTTCAATCACATTTTCAGAATGAGGTGTTTCTCTCCAAAATTGTTAAACACCTCGCAAAGAATTAGGCCAACTAATATATAAATCACTAACAAACGAATGAGGTCAAAACAGGAAATGGCGCGTGCGTTTTAGCATACCTATATGAATAATTCAATCCAACAGTAATGTTGGTAAACTTGTTTAAATTGTTTACTTTTTTTTGGCTGCCCTTTTGCTTTGCGAGGGTTGCTATTTTTGTTGAGAAAAGTATTTCATTGTAATAATGTGATTGGAAACTACCTGTCGGTGCTGAAAGCAAGGATTTGGAATTTTATAATTCGTATCAGTAAGTAAATAACTGTAATCAAACTCATATTAGTCATAATGCCCCTATACACATTCCCTATTATTTATGTATACACATTTCTACATACTACTAGAATAAGAGTGCAAGGTTGTTTTATCCTGACATACAATGGCGGCTGTATGGAATTATGTCTGGCGGGAGGGGGAGGGGGTGGAGAGATTTGTCCGTACCGACAACGTGTAAAGGGTTATAAGGAGATGGGGTTCCCCCTTGGGATATTTTATTTAACAAATAAGATTAATTAGACGCAAATTAGTGCTATCATTTCCAATTGTGTTTTTAGTAAATAACCTTTCAAACAGTAGCGGCGCCATAACATTGTGATTGGGGTGCTATAGGGGGCTGGATTGTTTGTTGGAGGGCTATGAATTTTGACCCAACAAACACCAACTACTGCAGTATCGTACTATGACTGTACCGTAGCACTCGTTAACGGGTAAGCCAGCCCTATACCCACGCGCGAAAATTTCGTTGCCGGGTGAGCTGTCAAATATGCTTATTGGGTAGGCTAAAGTCGCCTTACAAATACTATAATAATATATGTTTCTGTCTAAGATGCTTGTAGAATTGACGAGTGTGGACTGCAACTTCAAGAACGACAAATATGGGCTCTCACTCATCCACACGCTAGATCGTTTATTATGGATCGCTTTATTCAATGAATGTTGTTATCACAATGTTTTTGGGGGCGGAGGCTTTTTTTTCAGGTGGCTTAAAACCACCGTAGCTCCCCTACAGCCGCCACTGTAGTATATGTGAAAGTCGTCAATTTTGAGAAATTTGGACTGATTACCAAGTGTGCGAGTCGTAAACTTTCAGTTCTGTCATTTTGAAGAGATGGCACGAAGTCGTCTAACGCTTCCGTAGAAATCCGACAAAAACCGGTAAAACTTCACACCTGACTGTAACCTATAGTATTGTTGCCTGGCAACAATTGCCGTCCGTGTCTCCGCTTGGCATTCATTGTTTATTAACTTATGTTTCCTGGGATTCATTCAAACGTTTGGAATGTGTTTTCTTGTCAAAGCTTGACAACCTACGAACATGTAATTGCATTGATACTAAATTGGCAATATAGGCTTCGATAAATGAAATCCGCGCAGATTGATCTAATTTGCAATCAGAAATGCAAAAATACATTGTGGTTTCGATGACATAATATCAATCAGTTAATTCAATTCAATTCAAATTTTCTCCTGTTTTGTACAAAAGTAAGCCAATGAATAACAGTTGATAAGTAGCAGATGAAGGACACTAGAAAAAACAGACTACTGTTAGTGACCATGACAAACAACAATGTAACAAATCACGAAATATATATACAAGAAAAAACAAACCAGAAAAACGAAACATATAAGCAAGAAATTTTGACAGGAGAAAAAAAGAAAGAAGAAAAAAGAACAGAAATAAGA